>JZKD02S1631324.1:115744-126102 GCA_000966675.3 Picea glauca | reverse complement strand
ACCAGAGGACACTGCCTTGGCATGGTGACCAGAGCTGACAGTGTTACCCACAAGTACTTTCACAGAGATGAGAAGGTTGGCTCGTGATGAGACCCCCTTTCCCTTGGCCATGCAACCAAAGGTCACTGCCCTAGTGTGGTAACTAGATGGTGGCAATGTCATACTACTAGGTACCCATGAACCTAATAGGTTGGCTCATGATGAGACCCCCTATCCTCTGACTAGGTCTTGTTTGTTATTTTCTGGATACCTCTTGTTTCTTGCTGAGAGGCGTTTTATTGCCTTCTCAGGGATCCCTGGGCGAAGCATCTCGAGGTTTCATTTTTAGGCTTTTGTATTTTACCAACTTCTTTTACCTTCTGGGCCTTTATCCCCTTCTTCCCATGAGATAAGGTGTAATCCTACAAATAGGTCAACCCAATGCCCGGACAAGGGGAATGGAATAAATGAGCGGGAGATAAGATGAAACAGTGGTGCTATGATGGGAGCAGACGATGGCTTTTCAGAAATTCCCCCAGTGGAAAACCAAGACCTATGGGCACAAGCTTGCTAGGGCACCCTGTCAGTATCCCCAAGCATGGTCAAGTGGGCTAATGTAAGATCCAAGCATTTGTTAGAGATAAAAGGAATCAGATTCATATATTTAAAAGTTTCAATGATCAAAAGTGACACATACCATGATACCTGGACCAATTATCTCATGGAGTAAGAACCTCTTCCGATACAATACCAAGCCAATGGTGATGGACATTGATGCTGCTGACAAGACAAATCTGATGGAAGAAGAAAAGGATAGGCCCTCCAGGGCCATACTTAGGTCAATCCTGCTCTCGGTACTCCATGTCTAGGACCTGTGGGCCTCAAGACATGATCTCCTAGTTATCCCTAAAGAATGGGGATAACATCTGGCTCCAACTCGAGGACATGTGCTCACCGTAGAGCACATGAGAACCTCAGAATCTCTAGCATAACTTGTAGACCTGCTCAATCTCGATAGGGGCATTAGTAACAAAAATGGGGCAGTAATTCCACCCCAGCATACATAGATATATATATGCTAAAGTAAAACAATCAATATGCGAATGTAAAACAAAGTACCTACCTTTACTGACCTGTTGGTTGGATGTTCGATGTAGTCAAACGACCAGTGTAGCCAATCCAACAATTTCCCACGATACCTGCCTTTGTGCTTCATCAAAAACCAAAATAGTGATAAATCAAGCACAAAAATTTCATGAGTTAGAATATATATCATATCATCAGAAATCTCAAAGTCTAACTCATGGAGGCAGGTGGGAGGGATAAAATCCTGCCATGTCCATCTCTGAGGAAAGTACTCAATCCACTTCAAGAAAGGGTCAAGAAAAGTACGAGGTCCAGAACACTGACTCAAAAGGTCGACACACTGGCTACCTAAGATGTTCTCATACTATGAAGTCTAGAAAGGGATTGACAAGGATGTATGAGATGACTGGCAAATTCTCAAGGGATAGTTGAAAAACTAAGAAGATACACTTAAGCTTGTAATATTTAACCAACCCTTGGACTCTAGGGTTTGCCTAAGGGGAAACTCTATATAAATGATATACTTCCCAACAACACCTTTAATGGAAAAGTAAGGTAAAGTAATAACATGTGGTTGAAGTGAGAAGTCATGAGAATCCTTCTTTAGGCAAACAATGTTCTTACTTTTATCAAAATCTAAGCACAATGGTGGTTGGTAATCATCTTCGTGGAGAGAATCCAAGTTCTCAGAAGGGTACTCATAAAAAATCTCAAGGTAAGACTGAAAATCATCAGGAAAACAAGGCACTAGGTCATCCTTGGTTTTTTGAAAAGTACGGGTAAAAAACTCATCTCATTGTTGCCACTGGTCAAAAGTAATATGTTGCGATAATTGCAAGGGAAACACTTGGAAATGACTCTCAGTGTCATAGATGGGATCCAGGCCATAACCAACTATATCCCACCTACGTCTCCCAACATGTATGAACTCATCAATGTTATCAACAATGTCACTATCTGTGTCATAACATGCGGGCTTTGAAAATTTCAAAGACACATTTATTTCCTCATTATCTCCCCCATCATAAAGTAGAGAAGCATCAAAATCTTGGGGAGGAGGGAAACTTACTGTTTGTTCTTATGCAAGAGCTTCGAGGACTTTGGTGTTTTCAACATGCGTTATTTTTTCATCCTCATGGATTTCTTCTTTGTCTTTGATTGTACAGTAAGGAATGTTCATTTTCTTCAAGGCTTCCATTTCTCCTTCATTTTTTGAAACATGGAACACGGTGTCATTGGAATCCTGAAAAGGAAAGCAACTAACCTTATCGTCCTTTTGTCATGTAGGAGAAACAAGCTCTTATATTGCTTCATTAGAGGGAGGGGCATAGGTTGACACTTCATCATTTTTCTTGGGTTCCATCTCCTCGACCATATCTTCAACAATCCCTTGTGGAATGCTGGTTTGTTCCCCTTCTTCCTGGAAATCATCAATGAAGTTTTCATGAGAAAACAAACTTTCCATACTAAGAGTACCTGAGGTGAAGATGTCTTTTATCCCAGATAAGGAGATGTTTCGTTCAATTCCTGTAGCCATATCGTAATCTTCATCGAGTTTCCTTGGTCCCTTTTTACTGAGCGGGAAGCCTAGGTGTGCCAGAATCACATGGGTATAGAGATGGACAATATACTTGTCTTCAAGACGATGGATTCTAGGAATATGACATAGAGTGCCCTCAAACCTACTCTGGAAGTCAAATATGGTTTCATTCTCAGCTTGTTTTATATGCTCGAATCTTTTTAGTAGTACCGCGATGTCTCCCAATCTCATGCCCCATTCTTTGAGAAAGACTTCTTCTAGCTGGTTCATGGAGGTGATGCTAGCATCGGGAAGATCATCATACCATCTTTTAGCATTCCCGTGAAGAGTGGTGGGAAAATTTTTCATCACTACATCTTCGGCATCATCATTGACAGGATGGAGTCCAAAATAAGAATAAAAATTATTCACGTGAAAGTCAGCTCTTTCCCCATCGCTACCCGTGGGTATCCCTGGATTTTTCTCATGTCTAAAGGCTTGTAGTTCCCGGGATCCCATTGTGACGTCATCATTGGCTTCATCATCAATGGAGTCGCTAGATAATTTTCTTGAAACTATCAAAAGATAAGGGAAAACACCCTAGTGGAGTCGCCAGGTAAGATTGTAAGAAAATAGTCTCTGAGGCAAGGCTTACCGAAAAGATCTATCGTTTGAGGAGAATTGACTCAGTGTTCCCTGGCAACGGTACCAAAATGTTATCGCATAGTTTGTAGATGGGAGAGAGGCTAAAGGATAGTAGGTCAAACTGGCGAAACATGAACCTTCCCCACCCAATGTCACCACAATGGGGAGGTTATTTCTATTTAGGGAGGTTAGGCCTAGGGGTGATGTCCCCGGTGACCTGTGGCTTTGAAGAGGCAAAGGTTTTAAAAGAGATCAGATAGTTCCCCCTTCATAGATCACCACCCAAAAAGATAGTTCGGCCAAAGGCCAATTTGAAGTAACCCCCAAAGAATATGTACCTACCTGGAACAAGACAACAACAAGAAATATATATGCAAGATATATTCAATGGGGTTAGTACTTCATATGTAAGTGACTATCTAATATTCAATGTAAGCAATTTGACAGTAATTATTGATGAAATCAATGTTTGCAAATTGGCAATGGTAAATATGTCACTTGTTAATAAATACTGGATCGATATAGCATTCAATGTAACAAATCAACACTCAATCCAATAAATTCTCTTAACTACCATTCAATTGCTTATAAAATGAAACGTTGCTGCATCAAGATGAAATAACCAAGGGTGATGTCAACATTTTAGGGTTAGTAGGTTAGGGTTAGTGTAGTTAGGGTTTCAGTTTAAAATAAGTTTGAGAGTGTTTGGATTTGATTTCACTTCAACGCTGGAGGCTGGAGATCAGTGCCTTAGGGTTAAATGGAGTTAGAAAGTGAGGGATGCACAAGTTGAAGGGGACGAGATTCCAAAGGACAAGAGGGAAAGTTTTCAAGGTGTTGCTAAAGTAGGGACTCAAAGACGGAACCCTAGGGAAGAGAGTCTCACTCTGGTGTTGCAAAAGCAAGGCCTCGTGCTCTCTCCTCCTTCCTGGAAAATGACTAGCTCAGATAAAGCACAAAAACAAGACGAGTGAGCTTAAAGAGGGAGAGTGTTGCTACGGAAAGTATCTTTCTTCAAACCATAAGGGAAAAATGGCCCTAGGTGTAGATAACATAGGCCTAGGATGTCTCCCTCTCTTGGATTTCTAAAGGTATGGCTAGCACAGGGGAGAGAGAAGCAAGGAGTTTAGCTATGACTAGGCTCTCTTCTTCTCTTTCAATGGCTAAAGGTTTCTCTATCAAGGGACATGAGACAACAACCTACTTGTGTGTTTGTCCCCTAGTGTTTTTATTCAACAATATTTATAAGCAATATGCAAGAAATTTAAACTACAACCATTCAATAAGAATTTTTGTAGAAAAAACACATACAAATCATGAAGAAATAACCATGCAAACCCTAGTTGTAACACCTTCCTTCAAGAGAAACACCATAAATGCCAAAAATATATTTCTTCAACAAGTGTGCATCACTTAGTTCAGCCAAAAACCCCAATAGGGTGCTAAAAATCAGACCTCACTATGAGTGAGTGATAATTTCTGATAAAAATGAGAGTCACAACCCTCAATATATAGTGTATCAATGACCTAATTTTACTTTTTAGTTCATAAAAAGGTCAACAAGGACATAATGTCAAAATCATAATTTTTTACATTAAATGCTAAGTAAAAATCCCTAATCAAGTAAAAATGAGAGTAAAAGCCCCTTCAAGGAAGGCGCTAGCCCTTTCTAGGGAAAATGAGACACCAAGGAGAAAAACGTTAGCCCCCCAGGGGCCTCTCCAACATGCGACATGTGCCACTGCTGCCCAGTCTGCCTCCAAAAGTATCCATGAAGCTGGATGACATCATGGTGAATATGGAGATTTCCCGAGCCTTCCAAGGCTGGCGTTCCACTGAAAAGGGGTCATTCCCCCCAGGTCTAGTCCTATCGGAGTGCCTCTAATGGAACGTCCCCTTCCTCTTCGGTGCAAAAGCCTTGATCCATATCCATCCTATCTCTACCCCCTGATGGGGTCTCAACATCCATCTGGTGGGCTCTTCAGCCCCATGGAGGTCCGAATTGGTCATATCCCCATGTGTACCAGTCCAAATGGTACCTGTCCATCGGGAATGGTCCTACACATCAAAAGCTATGCCCTCCATGGGCTCATCAATCACCAGGATCATAGCAATGTTAATCACATCTCATCATCAATATTATTAAACATATTCATAAAAACCCTAATACATCAATCAATAGCTCAAATACATTACAAAAACCTGCAATACAAGATTGGAGAAAAATACAAGATGTCCTATTGGGCTAGTATCCACAAGAAAAGGAAAGTTTCCAAGAGGATTTCATCCAAGCCATGTAAGTGAGTTGATGTGGCTAGGGGATGTCCAAACATGTGGGTGCAGTGAGGGCCAAGGATGCATAATGTTATCTATGGGTGTCTTTGTAGAAGGCGAGCTCTACCTGTCATGGATGCATTTTTTCCAAGACTGTTCTTGCCTTTATTCTTTTTCTTACTTTATTCTTTTATTTTCTTTTTCTTCTTATTTTTCTTTTTTTATTCAAGGGCTAACCAGAGGACACTGCCTTGGCATGGTGACGAGAGCTGATAGTGTTACCCACGAGTACTTTCATAGAGATGAGAAGGTTGGCTCGTGATGAGACCCCCTTTCCCTTGGCCATGCAACCAAAGGTTACTGCTCTGGCATGGTAACCAGATGGTGTCAATGTCATACTGCTAGGTACCCATGAACCTAATAGACTGGCTCGTGATGAGACCCCCTATCCTTTGACTAGGTCTTATTTGTTATTTTCTAGGTCCCTCTTGTTTCTTGTTGAGAGGCCTTTTATTTCCTTCTCAGGGATCCCTAGGCAAAGCATCTTGAGGTTTCATTCTTAGGCTTTTGTCTTTAACCAACTGCTTTTACCTTTTGGGCCTTTAGCCCCTTCTTCCCATGAGATAAGGTGCAATCCTACAAATAGGTCAAACCAATGCCTGGACAAGGGGAATGGGATAAATGAGTGGGAGATAATATGAAGAAGTGGTGCTATGATGGGAGCGAACGATGGATTTTCAGAAATTCCCCCAGTGGAAAACCAAGACCTATGGGCACAGACTTGCTAGGGCACACTATCAATCTCCCCAAGCATGGTCAAGTGGGCTAATGTAAGATCCAAGCAATTGTTAGAGATAAAAGGAATCAGATGCATATATTTAAAAGTTTCAATGATCAAAAGTGACACATACCATGATACTTGGACCAATTACCTCATGGAGTAAGAACCTCTTCCGATACAAGACCAATTCGATAGTGATGGACATTGTTTCTACTAGCAAGAAAAATCTGATGGAAGAAGAAAAGGATAGGCCCTCCAGGGCCATGCTCAGGTCAATCCTCCTCTCAGTACTCCATGTCTAGGACCTGTGGGCCTCGAGACATGATCTCCTAGTTATCCCTAAAAAATGGGGATAAAAATGTGGTTATCTCCCTCTTTGGGTTTCCACATAAAACACTAGTGTACTATGTATGTGTATGATTGTTAATTTGTTCATTGCTTATTTACTCTGCAGTTATTTGATGATAATTCTACATTGATATAACACTTGGATTATATGGTTAAAAAGGATTAAATTGCTCTATTATTGATTCACACCCCCTCTCAGTAATCCAACAATTGGTATCAAAGTTGGTTCCTTCAGAAATCAATTTAACCACTTAAAGGTATATCATGAAGAGCAAAAAATTATATGAAAATGGAATACCATAGTTCAATGGACAAAAGTATGCATTTTGGAGCATAAGGATGAAAACATATATACAGGCACAGGGATTTGAAATTTGGCAATCAATTGTAGATGGATACACAACACCAACAGTTCCACCAATAAATGACAAAGCAATGAAACTCGGTCAGAATAATTCCAAAGATAAAAATGCACTTTTGAATGGTCTTAGTTAAACGATATTCACCAAATTTGCACATTGTAAATCCGCTAAAGAGATTTGGGACAAGCTTCGAAATATTTATGAAGGAGATACAAAATTCAAAGCAACAAAGTTTCAAACTTACAGAGGTCAGTTTGAACAACTAAAAATGAAGGAAGATGAGAATATTGCAGCCTACTTCTTATGAGTCGATTAAACAATGAATGCAATCATAAGATTGGGAGAAGAAATCGAAGAATCTGTAATTGTTCAAAAGGTACTAAGATCTCTTCCTGTGAGATTTAACCCTAAGATATCAGCACTAGAAGAAAGATCATATCTAAACTCAATAAGCATGGATGAATTACATGGAATTTTCATAGCATATGAAATGAAAACTGAACAGGAAAATCCAGATATAAAATAAGCATCCAAAAAGTCAAAGAAAAAGGGAAGGAAAAAATAAGAACATAGCATCAACAATGACGTCTCGGAAGATGATGAAGAAGTGTCCAACTTTGTCAAAATATTGAACAAGGGAACCGACGGTAGGTATAGAGGTAAGCTTCCTTTAATTTGTTTTAATTGTGATGGTGTTGGTCATTTTTCTAACAAATGTCTTTATAAGAAAAATAGAAATGATGAAGGTTACTCAAAAGGCAAAGAAACATATAAAGGCAAAAGAAACACAAAGAAAGTTTTCAAGAAAAGCTTATGCATGAAAAAAGACATATCATCATCAGATGAAGATGAAGTCAGTGACAGTGAGACAGAAAGAGTTATATTCATGGCAATAGAAGACTCTGATAAAGAAGACTCTGAAGAAGAATATGAAGAATCTGAAGAAGAATATGAAGAAGTCGAAGAAGAAATTGAAAAGGCGGAAGTTGACTACCGAGAGGAATTAATGTGTGCCATAGAAGTTATCAAAAGAGAAAATAAGAAAAACAAGAAACTACAAGTAGAACTAGACAAGAAAGAAGACACTAAAGAACTAGAACAAATTATCACAAATTTGAAGGTCAAATAGAAGAAGATAAAATAATTGAAGAAGCACTCAAAGAACAGCTATAAGAAAAAGACAAGATCATTGGAAATTTGGAAGCAGAGATTGTCACATTAAGAAAGGATCTTCAAAAGAAAAATATGTAGAACAACTCAAAAGTTTTGGATGACATTATCAACAACAAAAAAGCTCATCATGACAAGTTTGGACTTGGATACAATTAGACATAAAAAAGGATCAAGCTCCATAACAACAGAGCAAGAAACATATCCAAAAATCTGTATAGAAACAATCAAGGGGGATAGGAATATCTACAAGGAAGATTATAGGGGCACTCATCCACTGAGAAGATTCATATTTCAGAATCAACAACCGACAGATAGGCCTCAGGAAGAAGAAGAATTCATAAGAGTAACTCCTTTCAGAAGATCTTCAACTCCCAGGTATCAAACTATCTTTTTTGGTTTACGTTATGCATGTAATAATTTTGGACATAAAGATGTGAATTGCAGAGCTAACAAAAGGAACAAAAACAACTTTGAAAGTCATACACAAGGGGGTTATCCAAGAAGGCCTAGTGAAACACAGAGAAGAAGTTACAACAGGTTTGAATCTTTGAGCACTAAAGTGGAATGTTACAAATGTAACAATTTTGGACACATGGCCAAAGATTGCAGTATGACATTCCCTCCTAGAGAACCACAACATAATAACAACAGTCACAGACAGGAACCTCAAAAAAGGACATGGATAAGAAAGCAAGATCAGTATAGCAATGAAGAATGCACACTCGCTCTACAAGCTAAACAGAAGAAACATGGTTGGTATGTTGATAGTGGGTGTTCAAAACACATGACAGGTGATAGAGATAGGTTTCTTACATTATGAAAGGAAAGAGATGGATCAATATCCTTCGGAAATGATAATTCAACCAAAATCATTGGAAAAGACACAGTCAGAATTGGGAACAAAAATACAAAGGCTGAAAATGTTCTACTAGTAGAAGATATGAAACATAATTTTTTAAGTGTGAGTCAAATGTGTGACCAAGGTCATAAAGTTACTTTCAATTCACAAAAGTGCAAGATAAGAAAAGAAGGTTTAGGAAAATTTGTTGCTACAGTTGTGAGAACTTCAAGCAACATATATGTGTTAAGTGAAATTGGAAATGAAAAGTGTTGTCTAGGAAAGGTGTTACACATTATTTTGGTCACCCTGATGATGGTCACATAAACATGTGTTTAGGTTCCCAATATAATCTTTTTCCTGAGAAAAGCAACCTCTTTCCACCCTTGCAATATGTATTTTTGGAAGGTCGTCGCGGGAAGCTCCCTTTACATAGTGTGGAAATCCCTAAATTCTACATGTTGCATTATAGCCAGTCCACGGGATTTTTGCAGGCTGTTGTATAAGTAGGTCACGATGGCGTTTTAAAACTAAAAGTGGAAATAATTTCTAGCATCTTTTAGAAGTGGAATCTTCGAAAAATATGAGGTGGCATCCATATGGTTACGATCCTACTGACTTATCTGATTTGATGGGATCATCCTTATCTCTTTAACCACTTCATCTTCTTCTATATAATGATAGGCTTCTTATGGAAAAGGTTAGAGGTACAAGCACAAAGAAGCATAGAGACTGAAGAGAGAATAGAATGAAGTCTGTATGAAGAATCCTATTTCAAGTGATGCTTGAGATCTCTGTTCATCCATCAAGTTTTTGAAAGAAATATAAATGCAAATATCGAAGCAAATGTATGTGTGTGTCAGAACGAAGGGCCACTGAAAGGGAACTTGCGACATCAAGGCGATTTGGTTGTATCTTCTATCTTTCATTAATATAATACTGTGGCATGTCTCTTTCCCATAAAATGACAGATATTTTATTACATGACTCATTGATCACATGTTTAGGTTGTCATTGAATTTCACTATTGTTGCTTTCACATTAGTTGATTTGTATTATTACAGATCTGATTTCACGGGAACATTGGAGCAAAGCAAGATCAAAAAAGACATAAGGAAGCGATTCTTAAGGTACGTTATCTATTCCTCCTTCAATAATTAAATTCAATGATCATAATCTAGGGAAAACGTATTGTTCTGTCTTGTTTTATTCTAGATCCAAGTGGATCTAGGGGGATTAGGTCATGTTAGCATCTACTGATTTACCCGTTAACAAAATTGGTGACTCCACTGGGAGTCATTGACATCAATGGTGATTTCCCTCGCACTTGTTAATAGTTTTCATCAATGACTG
>JZKD02S1631324.1:65452-83125 GCA_000966675.3 Picea glauca | reverse complement strand
ATTTATCTGATATAATTGGTTTGAGAAATAAAAATTCCTTGGTTTCTTTGACGTATCTGAAGTCCCAAAAAGAAGGATAGTTCTCCAAGTAATGACATTTCAAATTCATTCTGCACATCCTTTTCAAATTTTTGGCTTAACCTATCATCATCACTACCAAAATTAATATCATCAACATAAACTTCAATTAATAAAATAATATCTTGAGTTACCTTGATGTAGAGGTTGTTGTCTGCACTTCATTTTCTGAACCCTGTATGTTGTAGATATTTATCCAGTATAGAGTACGATGCTCTAGGAGCTTGTTTTAGACCATATAAGGCCTTCTTTAATTTACACACATAATCTGCGTTCTTTGACAATTGAAATCCTTATGGTTGTTCAATGTAGACTTCTTCTTCAAGTTCCCCATTTAGAAAAGATGATTTTACGTCCATCTCATACACTTTAATATTTTTGGAGCATGCATAAGCTAAAAGAAATCAGATTGCTTCCATTCTGGCAACTGGGGCAAATGTCTCTTCAAAGTTGATTCCTTCAACATGTTCATATCCTTTACATACCAATATAGCTTTGTTCCTTGTAACCTGTCCATCTTCATTCAATTTATTCCTGTAAAACCACTTTGTGCCGATCACATTCTTATCCTTTGGTCTTGGAACCAATTCCCAAGTGTCAATTTTCTCTATTTGATCCAATTCTTCATCCATGGCCTTGTTCCAAAATTCATCTTTGTTGGCCTCTTCAAAATAGGTTGGTTCAATCGTAGATGTGAGTGTTAGGTGCATTTTTTCTAGTGAACGGATTCTTCTTCTAGTCTCAACTCATGCGTCTTTGTTTCCAATAATCTGATCTGAAGGATGATTATTCTATACTCGTCTACTAGGTGTTTTTGGAGTTACTTGCTGAACTTGCTCTTCTATTTCCATCGGATTCTCTTCTTCTTCGTCTTCCCCTTCTTTTTCATCTTTTGTTTCTTCTTCGTAAAGTTGTTCCATTGATTCATTTTCTTCTTCCTTTAATTCATGTCTACCTGTTTCATCAATTGTTACGTTGATAATTTCCGCCACTTTGTTCAATCTCAGGTTGTAACACTTGTAAGCTTTTCTTGTGCTTGAGTAACCAACAAGTACTCCTTTGTCCACACGAGAATCAAACTTTCCCATTCTGTCATCTTCTCTTTTGATGTAGCATTTGCTTCCAAAAACTCTGAAGTGCTTCACATTTGCTGGTCTTCCTTTCCATAGCTTGTAGGGAGTTTTGGCAGTGTTGTTTGTGAGCATTACTCCGTTTTGAATGTGAATTGTTGTATGCACTGCCTGTGTCCAAAAAATATCTGTCAATTTGGAATCCATTAGCATTGTTCGATCCATTTCTTGTATTGTCTTGTTCTTTCTTTCAACAACTCCATTCTGTTGAGGTGTCCTAGCAATGCAGATTTGCCTTTTTATTCCATGACTGCTACAATAGTCCATAAATTCATTTAAAGTGAACTCTCCTCCATTATTAGATATCAAGCATTTTATTTTTAAATCCATTTCATTTTCAACCATTTCCTTGTATATCTTGAAGTTTTCAAAATCTTCTGACTTATTCTTGAGAAAGAAAACTACGGTCATTCTTGTATAATCATCAACTAATAACATAAAGTATTTCTCACCTTTTAAGCCCTTTTTTGTAGTTGTTCCAAATAGATCAGTATGCACAATTTCCAGTGGTCTTGTTGTTGAATATTCCTTTTATTTGAACCTGGTCTTTGTTTGTTTTCCTTGTTGACAATGCTTGCATGAAGTGTTTGTTGGTTTCATGATCTGGGGCATTTCTATGACTGCTTCTCTTTTGCTGACTTTGACAAGGTTATCAAAATGTATGTGACCCATTCTTTTGTGCCATAGACAACTTTCATCTTCCTTTTGTTAACGGGTAAATCGGTAGATGCAGACATGAACTAATCCCCCTATATCCACTTGGATCTAGAAAAAAACAAGACGGAACAATACGCTTTCCCTAGATTACGATCATTGAATTTAATTATCAAAGGAGGAATAGATAACGTACCTTAAGAATCGCTTCCTTATGTCTTTGTTGATCCTGCTTTGCTCCAATGTTCCCGTGAAATCAGACCTGTAATAACACAAATCAACTAATGTGAAAACAACAATAGTGAAATTCAATGACAACCTAAACATGTGATCAAGGAGTCATGTAATAAAATATCTATCATTTTATGGGAAAGAGACATGCCACCGTATTATATTAATGAAATATAGAAGATACAATTGAATCGCCTTGATATTGCAAGTTCCCTTTCAGTGGCCCTTTGTTCTGACACACACATACATTTTCTCCGATATTTGCATGAATATTTCTTTCAAAAACTTGATGGATGAATGGAGATCTCAAGCATCACTTGAAATAGGATTCTTCATACAGATTTCAATATATTCTCTCTTTAGTCTCTATGCTTCTTTGTGCTTGTACCTCTAACCTTTTCCATGATAAGCCTATCATTATATAGAATAATTTGAAGAGGTTAAAGAGATGAGGATGATCCCATCAAATCAGAGAAGTTAGTAGGATCGTAACCATATAGATGCCACCTCATATTTCCAGAAGATTCCACTTCTAGAAGCTGCTAGAACTTCTTTCCTCTTTTAGTTTTAAAGCGTTGTCACGACCTGCCTATACAGGAGCCTACAGAAATCATGCGGACTGGCTATAATGTAGCATGCGGAAATCAGAGATTTCCACACTGTGTAAAGGGAGCCGCCCACAACGGCCTTCCAAAAATACATCTTGCAAGAGTGGAAAGAGGTTTCTTTTCTCATGAAAAAATATTATATTGGGAACCTGAACACATGTTTATGTAACCATCATCAGGGTGACCAAAATAATGTGTAACAAAATGCCCCCCAAAATATGAGGTTGGAACTCGAGATAGATGAAGTACTTTGTAAAATAAGCATGTATGTGTCGAGAACTAGGGGCACACTAATTAGAAACCTGCAAACAATCAAGCATCTGTACAATATCACATTATGTCTGAAGTAGGCATTCCCATGTCTAGACCATAAATAACTGAAACCATAAATGTAGGTCATGGCCATGAATTATACAACGTGGATCCATGTCAACAAGATTTTGCATAGCCACTAGGAATACACTATGGATCCATGCATTGAGAACTCAAGTATGAGCATAGCCACGAGACATACAAGGTGGATCTATGTGTCAAAACAAATCACAAATACTCCATCGCAACCTAGACCAAAAAATGATGAAGTCCAGGGTCTTCAATCCATCATCCATTAGTACGATTCTAGTCATGTGATTACAGATGTCGAAGTCGAACGTGAATAGAAACCACTTGATTATCAGTCATTGATGAAAACTATTAACAAGTGCGAGGGAAATCACCATTGATGTCAATGACTCCCAGTGGAGTCACCAATTTTGTTAATGAGTAAATTAGTAGATGCGGACATGAACTAATCCCCCTAGATACACTTGGATCTAGAATAAAACAAGACAGAACAATATGTTTTCTCTAGATTACGATCATTGAATTTAATTATTGAAGGAGGAATAGATAACGTACCTTAAGAATCACTTTCTTATGTCTTTGTTGATCCTGCTTTGCTCCAATGTTCCCGTGAAATCAGATCTGTAATAATACAAATCAACTAACGTGAAAGCAACAATAGTGAAATTTAATGACAACCTAAACATGTGATCAATGAGTCATGTAATAAAATATCTATCATTTTATGGGAAAGAGACATGCCACAGTATTATATTAATGAAAGATAGAAGATACAACCAAATCGCCTTGATGTCTCAAGTTCCCTTTTAGTGGCCCTTCGTTCTAACACACACATACATTTTCTTCGATATTTGCATGAATATTTCTTTCAAAAACTTGATGGATGAATGGAGATCTCAAGCATCACTTGAAATAGGATTCTTGATACAGACTTCAATATATTCTCTCTTTAGTCTCTATGCTTCTTTGTGCTTGTACCTCTAACCTTTTCCATGAGAAGCCTATCATTATATAGAAGAAGATGAAGTGGTTAAAGAGATAAGGATGATCCCATCAAATCAGAGAAGTCAGTAGGATCGTAACCATACGGATGCCACCTCATATTTTTCGAAGATTCCACTTCTAGAAGATGCTAGAACTTCTTTCCTCTTTTAGTTTTAAAGCGCCATCGCGACCTGCCTATACAGCAGCCTGCAAAAATCCTGCGGCCTAGCTATAATGCAGCATGCAGAATTCAGGGATTTCCACACTATGTAAATGGAGTTGCCCACGACGACCTTCCAAAAATACATCTTGCAAGGGTGGAAAGAGGTTTCTTTTCTTAGGCAAAAGATTATATTGGGAACCTAAACACATGTTTATGTGACCATCATCAGGGTGACCAAAATAATGTGTAACACCTTTCCTAGACAACACTTTTCATTTCCAATTTCACTTAACACATATATGTTGCTTGAAGTTCTCACAACTGAAGCAATAAATTTTCCTAAACCTTCTTTTCTTATCTCGCACTTTTGTGAATTGAAAGTAACTTTATGACCTTGGTCACACATTTGACTCACACTTAAAAAATTATACTTCATATCTTCTACTAGTAGAACATTTTCGGCCTTTGTATTTTTGTTCCCAATTCTGACTGTGTCTTTTCCAATGATTTTGGTTGAATTATCATTTTCGAAGGAGATTGATCCATCTCTTTCCTTTCGTAATGTAAGAAACCTGTCTCTATCACCTGTCATGTGTTTTGAACACCCACTATCAACATACCAACCATGTTTCTTCTGTTTAGCTTGTAGAGAGAGTGTGTATTATTCATTGCTATACTGATCTTGCTTTCTTATCCATGTCCTTTTTTGAGGTTCTTGTCTGTGACTGTTGTTATTATGTTGCAGTTCTCTAGGAGGGACTGTCATTCTGCAATCTTTGGCCATGTGTCCAAAATTGTTACATTTGTAACATTCCACTTCAATGCTCAAAGATTCAAACCTGTTGTAACTTCTTCTCTGTGTTTCACTAGGCCTTCTTGGATAACCCCCTTGTTTATGACTTTCAAAGTTGTTTTTGTTCCTGTTGTTAGCTCTACAATTCACATCTTTATGTCCAAAATTATTACATGCATAACGTAAACCAAAAAAGATAGTTTGATAACTGGGAGTTGAAGATCTTCTGAAAGGAGGTACTCTTATGAATTCTTCTTCTTCCCGAGGCCTATCTGTCGGTTGTTGATTCTGAAATATGAATCTTATCAGTGGATGAGTGCCCCTATAATCTTCCTTGTAGATATTCCTATCCCCCTTGATTGTTTCTATAAATATTTTTGAATATGTTTCTTGCTCTGTTGTTTTGGAGCTTGATCCTTTTTTATGTCTGATTGTATCCAAGTTCAAACTTGTCATGATGAGCTTTTTTGCTGTTGATAATGTCATCCAAAACTTTTGAGTTGTTCTACATATTTTTCTTTTGAAGATCCTTTCTTAATGTGACAATCTCTGCTTCCAAATTTCCAATGATCTTGACTTTTTCTTCTAGCTTTTCTTTGAGTGCTTCTTCAATTCTTTTATCTTCTTCTATTTGACCTTCAAATTTGTGATCATTTGTTCTAGTTCTTGAGTGTCTTCTTTCTTGTCTAGTTCTACTTGTAGTTTCTTGTTTTTCTTCTTTTCTCTTTTGATAAATTCTATGGCACACATTTATTCCTATCAGTAGTCAACTTCCGCCTCTTCAATTTCTTCTTCGACTTCTTCATATTCTTCTTCATATTCTTCATATTCTTCTTCAGAGTCTTCTTTATCAGAGTCTTCTATTGCCATGAATATAACTCTTTCTGTCTCACTGTCACTGACTTCATCTTCATCTGATGATGAGATGTCTTCTTTCGTGCATAAGCTTTTCTTGAAAACTTTCTTTGTGTTTCTTTTGCCTTTATATGTTTCTTTGCCTTTTGAGTAACCTTCATCATTTCTCTTTTTCTTATAAAGACATTTGTTAGCAAAATGACCAACACCATCACAATTAAAACAAATTAAAGGAAGCTTACCTCTATACCTACCGTCGGTTCCCTTGTTCAATATTTTGAAAAAGTTGGACACTTCTTCATCATCTTCCGAGACGTCACTGTTGATGCTATGGTCTTATTTTTTCCTTCCCTTTTGCTTTGACTTTTTGGATGCTTATTTTATATTTGGATTTTCCTGTTCAGATTTCATTTCATATGCTATGAAAATTCCATGTAATTCGTCCATGCTTATTGAGTTTAGATATGATATTTCTTCTAGTGCTGATATCTTAGGGTTAAATCTCACAGGAAGAGATATTAGTACCTTTTGAACAATTACAGATTCTTCGATTTCTTCTCCCAATCCTATGATTGCATTCATTGTTTAATCGAATTGTAAGAAGTAGGCTACAATATTCTCATCTTCCTTCATTTTTAGTTGTTCAAACTGACCTCTGTAAGTTTGAAACTTTGTTGCTTTGAATTTTGTATCTCCTTCATAAATATTTCGAAGCTTGTCCCAAATCTCTTTAGCGGATTTACAATGTGCAAATTTGGTGAATATCGTTTAACTAAGACCATTCAAAAGTGCATTTTTAGCTTTGGAATTATTCTGACTGAGTTTCACTGCTTTGTCATTTATTGGTGGAACTATTGGTGTTGTGTATCCATCTACAATTGATTGCCAAATTTCAAATCCTTGTGCCTATATATATGTTTTCATCCTTATGCTCCAAAATGCATACTTTTGTCCATTGAACTATGGTATTCCATTTTCATATAAGTTTTTGCTCTTCATGATATACCTTTAAGTGGTTAAACTGATTTCTGAAGGAACCAGCTTTGATACCAATTGTTGGATTACTGAGAGGGGGTGTGAATCAATAATAGAGCAATTTAATCCTTTTTAACCATATAATCCAAGTGCTATATCAATGTAGCATTATCATAAAATAACTGCAGAGTAAATAAGCAATGAAAAAATTAACAATCATACACATACATAGTACACTAGTGTTTTATGTGGAAACCCAAAGAGGGAGATAACCACATTTTTATCCCCATTTTTTAGGGATAACTAGGAGATCATGTATTGAGGCCCACAGGTCCTAGACATGGAGTACCGAGAGGAGGATTGGCCTGAGCATGGCCCTGGAGGGCCTATCCTTTTCTTCTTCCATCAGATTTGTCTTGCTAGCAACAACAATGTCCATCACTATCGGATTGGTCTTGTATCAGAAGAGGTTCTTACTCCATGAGGTAATTAGTCCAGGTATCATGGTATGTGTCACTTTTGATCATTGAAACTTTTAAATATATGCATCTGATTCCTTTTATCTCTAACAATTGCTTGTATCTTACATTATCCCACTTGACCATGCTTGGGGAGATTGATAGTGTGCCCTAGCAAGTTTGTGCCCATAGGTCTTAGTTTCCCACTAGGGGAATTTCTGAAAATCCATCATCCGCTCCCATCATAGCACCACTGTTTCATCTTATCTCATGCTCGTTTATCCCATTCCCCTTGTCCAGGCATTGGTTTGACCTATTTGTAGGATTGCACCTTATCTCATGGGAAGAAGGGGCTAAAGGCCCAAAAGGTAGAAGCATCTAGTAAAAGACAAAAGCCTAAAAATGAAACCTCAATATGCTTTGCCCAGGGATCCCTGAGAAGGAAATAAAAGGCCTCTTAGCAAGAAACAAGAGAGACCTAGAAAATAACAAACAAGACCTAGTCAAAGGATAGGGGGTCTCATCACGAGCCAGCCTATTAGGTTCATGGGTACCTAGCAGTATGACATTGACACCATATGGTTACCATGCCAGAGCAGTGACCTTTGGTTGCATGGCCAAGGGAAAGGGGGTCTCATCATGAGCCAACCTTCTCATCTCTATGAAAGTACTTGTGGGTAACACTATCAACTCTCATCACCATGCCAAGGCAGTGTCCTCTAGTTAGCCCTTGAATAAAAAAAGAAAAAGAAGAAGAAAAAGAAAATAAAATAATAAAGCAAGAAAAAGAATAAAGGCAAGAACGGGCTTGGAAAAAATGCATCCATGACAGGTAGAGCTCGCCTTCTACAAAGACACCCATAGATAATGTTATGCATCCTTGGCCCTCACGGCAACCACATGTCTAGACATCCCCTAGCCACATCAACTCACTTACATGGCTTAGATGAAATCCTCCTGGAAACTTTCCTTTTCTTGTGGATACTAGCCCAATAGGACGTCTTGTCTTTTTCTCTAATCTTGTATTGCAGGTTTTTGTAATGTCTTTGAGCTATTGATTGATGTATTAGGGTTTTTATGCATATGTTTAATAATATTGATGATGAGATGTGATTAACATTGCTATGATCTTGGTGATTGATGAGCCCATAGAGGGCGTAGCTTTTGATGTGCACAACCATGCTCAACAGACAGGTACCATTTGGATCGGTACACATGGGGATATGACCAATTCAGACCTCCATGGGGCTGAAGAGCCCACGAGATGGATGTTGAGACCCCATCAGGGGGTAGAGATAGGATGGAGATGGATCAAGGCTTTTGCACCGAAGAGGAAGAGGACGTTCCATCAGAGGCACTCCGACAGGACTAGACCTGGGGGGGAATGACCCCTTTTTAGTGGAACGCCAGCCTTGGAAGGCTTGGGATGTCTCCATATTCACCATGATGTCATCCAGCTTCATGGATACTTTTGGAGGCAGATTGGGCAGTAGTGGCACATGTGGCATGTTGAAGAGGCCCCTAGGGGTCTAACGTTTTGCTCCTTGGTGTCTCATTTTCCCTAGAAAGGGCTAGCGCCTCCCTTGAAGGGGATTTTACTCTCATTTTTACTTGATTAGGGATTTTTACTTAGCATTTAATGTAAAAAATTATGATTTTGACATTATGGCCTTGTCGACCTTCTTATTAACTAAAAAGTAAAATTAGGTCATTGATACACTATATATTGAGGGTTTTGACTCTCATTTTTATCAGAAATTATCACTCACTCATAGTGAGGTCTGATTTTTAGCACCCTACTGGGGTTTTTGGATGAACTAAGTGATGCACACTTGTTGAAGAAAGAGATTTTTGGCATTTATGGTGTTTCTCTTGAAGGAAGGTGTTACAACTAGGGTTTGCAAGGTTATTTCTTCATGAATTGTATGTGTTTTTTCTGCAAAACTTCTTATTGAATGGTTGTAGTTTAAATTTCTTGCATATTGCTTATAAATATTGTTGAATCAAAACCCTAGGGGACAAACACACAAGTAGGTTGTTGTCTCATGTCCCCTGATAGAGAAACCTTTAGCCATTGAAAGAGAAGAAGAGAGCCTAGTCATAACTAAACTCCTTGCTTCTCTCTCCTCTGTGCTAGCCATACCTTTAGAAATCCAAGAGAGGGAGACGTCCTAGGCCTATGTTATTTGCACCTAGAGCCATTTTTCCCTTAGGGTTTGAAGAAAGAGCCTTGCCGCAGCAACACTCTCCCTCTTTAAGCTCGCTCGTCTTGTTTTTGTACTTTATCTAAGCTAGTCATTTTCCAGGAAGGAGGAGAGAGAACGAGGCCTTGCTTTTGCAACACCAGAGTGAGCCTCTCTCCCCTAGGGTTCCGTCTTTGAGGCCCTACTTTAGCAACACCTTGAAACCTTTCCCTCTAGTCCTTTGGAATCTCGTCCCCTTCAACTTGTGCATCCCTCACTTTCTGACTCCATTTAACCCTAAGTAACTGATCTCCAGCCTCCAGCATTGAAGTGAAATCAAATCCAAACACTCTCAAACTTCTTTTAAACTGAAACCCTAACTACACTAACCCTAACCTACTAACCCTAGAATGTTGACATCACCCTTGGTTATTTCATCTTGATGCAGCAACGTTTCATTTTATAAGCAATTGAATGGTAGTTAAGAGAATTTATTGGATTGAGTGTTGATTTGTTACATTGAATGCTATATCGATCCAATATTTATTAACAAGTGACATATTTTACCATTGCCATTTTGAAAACATTGATTTCATCAATAATTACTGCCAAATTGCTTACATTGAATATCAGATAGTCACTTACATATGAAGTACTAACCCCATTGAATATATCTTGCATATATCTTTCTTGATGTTGTCTTGTTCCAGGTAGGTACATATTCTTTGGGGGTTACTTCAAATTGGCCTTTGGCCGGACTATATTTTTGGGTGGTGATCTATGAAGGGGGAACTATCTGATCTCTTTTAAAACCTTTGCCTCTTCAAAGCCACAGGTCACTGGGGACATCACCTGTAGGCCTAACCTCCCTAAATAGAAAGAACCTCCCCATTGTGGTGACATTGGGTGGGGAAGGTTCATGTTTCGCCAGTTTGACCTACTATCCTTTAGCCTCTCTCCCATCTACAAACTATACGATAACATTTTGGCACCGTTGCTAGGGAACACTGAGTCATTTCTCCTCAAACGATAGATCTTTTCGGTAAGCCTTGCCTTAGAGACTATTTTCTTACAATCTTACCTAGCGACTCCACTAGGGTTTTTTCCCTTATATTTTGATAGTTTCAAGAAAATTATCTAGCGAATCCATTGATGACGAAGCCAACGATGACTTCACAATGGGATCCCGGGAACTACAAGCCTTTAGACATGAGAAAAATCTAGGGATACCCACGACAAATACCCTCGATAAAATAAAGATGGCTCCCTAAATTCATGGGTAGCGATGAGGAAAGAGCTGACTTTCACGTGAATAATTTGTATTCTTATTTTGGACTCCATCCTATCAATGATGATGTCGAAGATGTAGTGATGAAAAATTTTCCCACCACTCTTCACGGGAATGCTAAAAGATGGTATGATGATCTTCCCGATGCTAGCATCACCTCCATGAACCAGCTAGAAGAAGTCTTTCTCAAAGAATGGGGCATGAGATTGGGAGACATCGCAGTACTACTAAAAAGATTCGAGCATATAAAACAAGCTGAGAATGAAACCATATTTGACTTCCAGAGTAGGTTTGAGGGCACTCTATGTCAGATTCCTAGAATCCTTCGTCTTTAAGACAAGTATATTGTCCATCTCTATACCCATGCGATCCTGGCACACCTAGGCTTCCCTCTCAGTAAAAAGGGCCCAAGGACACTCGATGAAGCTTACGACATGGCTACAGGAATTGAACGAAACATCTCCTTATCCGGGATAAAAGACCTCTTCACCTCAGGTACTCTTAGTATGAAAAGTTTGTTTTCCCGTGAAAACTTCATTGATGATTTCCAGGAAGAAGGGGAACAAACCATCATTCTACAAGGGATTGTTGAAGATATGGCTGAGGAGATGGAACCCAAGCAAAATGATGAAGTGTCAACCTATGCCCCTCCCTCTAATGAAGCAATATAAGAGCTTGTTTCTCCTACACGACAAAAGGATGATGAGGCTAGTTGCTTTCCTTTTCAGGATTCCAATGACACCTTGTTCCATGTTTCAGAAAATGAAGGAGAAATGGAAGCCTTGAACAAACTGAACATTCCTTACTGTACAATCAAAGAAAAAGAAGCAATCCATGAGGATGAAAAAATAACGCATGCTGAAAACACCAAAGTCCTCGAAGCTCTTGCAAAAGAACAAACAATAAGTTGCCCTCCTCCCCAAGATTTTGATGCTTCTCTACTTTATGATGGGGGAGATAATGAGGAAATAAATGCGTCTTTGAAATTTTCAAAGCCCGCATGTTATGACACAGATAGTGACATTGTTGATAACATTGATGAGTTCATACATGTTGGGAGACTTAGGTGGGATATAGTTGGTTATGACCTGGATCCCATCTATGACACTGAGAGTCATTTCCAAGTGTTTCCCTTGCAATTATTGCAACATATTACTTTTGACCAGTGGCAACAAGGAGATGAGTTTTTTACTTGTACTTTTCAAAAAACCAAGGATGACCTAGTGCCTTGTTTTCTTGATGATTTTCAGTCTTACCTTGAGATTTTTGATGAGTACCCTTCTGAGCACTTGGATTCTCTCCACAAAGATGATTACCAACCACCACTGTGCTTAGATTTTGATAAAAGTAAGAACATTGTTTGCCTAAGGAAGGATTCTCATGACTTCTCACTTCAGCCACCTGTTATTACTTTACCTTACTTTTCCATTAAAGGTGTTGTTGGGAAGTATATCATTTATATAGAGTTTCCCCTTAGGCAAACCCTAGAGTCCAAGGGTTGGTTAAATATTACAAGCTTAAGTGTATCTTCTTAGTTTTTCAACTATCCCTTGAGAATTTTCCAGTCGTCTCATACATCCTTGTCAATCCCTTCCTAGACTTCAAAGTATGAGAACATCTTAGGTAGCCAGTGTGTCGACCTTTTGAGTCAGTGTTCTGGACCTCGTACTTTTCTTGACCCTTTCCTGAAGTGGATTGAGTACTTTCCTCAGAGATGGACATGGTAGGATTTTATTCCTCCCACTTGCCTCCATGAGTTAGACTTTGAGATTTCTGATGATATGATATATATTCTAACTCATGACATTTTTGTGCTTGATTTATCACTATTTTGGTTTTTGATGAAGCATAAAGGCAGGTATCGTGGGACATTGTTGGATTGGCTACACTGGTTGTTTGACTACATCGAACATCCAACCAACAGGTAAGTAAAGGTAGGTACTTTGTTTTACATTTGCATATTGATTGTTTTACTTTAGCATATATATATCTATGTATGCTGGGGTGGAATTACTGCCCCATTTTATTTACTAATGCCCCTATCGATATTGAGTAGGTATACAGGTTATGCCAGAGATGTTGAGGTTCTCATGTGCTCTACGGTGAGCACATGTCCTCGAGTTGGAGCCAGATGTTATCCCCATTCTTTAGGGATAAATAGGAGATCATGTCTTGAGGCCCACAGGTCCTAGACATGGAGTACCGAGAGTAGGATTGACCTGAGTATGGCCCTGGAGGGACTATCCTTTTCTTCTTCCATCAGATTTGTCTTGTCAGCAACATCAATGTCCATCACCATTGGCTTGGTCTTGTATCGAAAGAGCTTCTTACTCCATGAGATAATTGGTCCAGGTATCATGGTATGTGTCACTTTTGATCATTGAAACTTTTAAATATATGCATTTGATTCCTTTTATCTCTAACAACTGATTGGATCTTACATTATCCCACTTGACCATGCTTGGGGAGACTGATAGGATTCCCTAGCAAGCCTATGCCCATAGGTCTTGGTTTTCCACTAGGGGAATTTTTGAAAAGCCATCGTCCGATCCCATCATAGCACCACTGTTTCATCTTATCTCCTGCTCATTTATTCCATTCCCCTTGTCCGGGCATTAGGTTGACCTATTTGTAGGATTACACCTTATCTCATGGGAAGAAGGGGCTAGAGGCCCAGAAGGTAAAAGCAGTTGGTAAAATACAAAAGCCTAAAAATGAAACCTCGAGATGCTTCTCCCAGGGATCCCCGAGAAGGCAATAAAAGGCCTCTCAGCAAGAAACAAGAGGTACCCATAAAATAACAAACAAGACCTAGTCAGAGGATAGGGGGTCTCATCATGAGCCAACCTATTAGGTTGATGGGTACCTAGCAGTATGACATTGCCACCATCTGGTTACCATGCTAGGGCAGTGACCTTTGGTTGCATGGCCAAGGGAAAGGGGGTCTCATCACGAGCCAACCTTCTCATCTTTGTGAAAGTACTTGTGGGTAACACTGTCAGCTCTGGTCACCATGCCAAGGCAGTCGCCTCTGGTTAGCCCTTGAATAAAAAAAGAAAAAGAAGAAGAAGAAGAAAATAAAAGAATAAAGCAAGAAAAATAATAAAGGCAAGAACGAGCTTGGAAAAAATGCATCCATGACAGGTACAACTCGCCTTCTACAAAGGCACCCACATATAACATTATGCATCCTTGTCCCTCACTGCACCCACATGTCTAGACATCCCCTAGCCACATCACCTCACTTACATGGCTTGGATGAAATCCTTCTGGAAACTTTCCTTTTCTTGTGGATACTAGCCCAATAAGACATCTTGTCTTTTTCTCCAATCTTGTATTACAGGTTTTTGTAATGTCTTTGAGCTATTGACTGATGTGTTAGGGTTTTTATGCATATGTTTAATAATATTGATGATGATATGTGATTAACATTTCTATGATCCCGATGACTGATAAGCCCATGGAGGGCGTAGCTTTTGATGTGCAGGACCATGCCCGACGGACAGGTACCATTTGGACTAGTACACATGGGGAGATGACCAGTTCGGACCTCCATGGGGATGAAGAGCCCACCGGATTGATGTTGAGACCCCATCAGGGGGTAGAGATAGGATGGATATGGATCAAGGATTTTTCGCCGAAGAGGAAGAGGACGTTCCATCAGAGGCACCGACAGGACTAGACCTGGGGGGAATGACCCCTTTTCAGTGGAACATCAGCCTTGGAAGGCTTGGGATGTCTTCATATTCACCATGATGTCATGTAGCTTCATGGATGTTGTTGGAGGCAGACTGGGGAGCAATGGCACGTGTGGCATGTTGGAGAGGCCCCTGGGGGGCTAACGTTTTGCTCCTTGGTGTCTCATTTTCCCTAGAAAGGGATAATGCCTCCCTTGAAGGGACTTTTACTCTCATTTTTACTTGATTAGGGATTTTTACTTAGCATTTAATGTAAAAACAATATGATTTTGACATTATTGCCTTGTCGGCCTTTTTATGACCTAAAAAGTAAAATTAGGTCATTGATACACTATATATTAAGGGTTTTAACTCTCTTTTTTATCAGAAATTATCACTCACTCATAGTGAGGTCTGATTTTTAGCACCCTATTGAGGTTTTGGATGAACTAAGTGATGCACACTTGTTGAAGGTAGATATTTTTGGCATTTATGGTGTTTCTCTTGAAGGAAGGTGTTACAACTAGGGTTTGCATGGTTATTTCTTCATGAATTGTATGTGTTTTTTTTGCAAAACTTCTTATTGAATGGTTGTATTTTAAATTTATTGCATATTGCTGAATCAAAATCCTAGGGGCCAACCACACAAGTAGGTCATTGTCTCATGTCCCCTGATAGAGAAACCTTTAGCCATTGAAAGAGAAGAAGAGAGCCTAGCCATAGCTACACTCCTTGCTTCTCTCTCACCTGTGCTAGCCGTACCTTTAGAAATCCAAGAGAGGGAGACGTCCTAGGCCTAGGTTATCTACACCTAGGGCTATTTTTCCCTTAGGGTTTGAAGAAAGAGCCTTGTTGCAGCAAAACTGTAAATTCTAACCTTGCACAATATCTATTGCAAATCGATATTCAGAAAAGAACAGAAAAGATACAATGGCAAATACAAACATTACACAGAGATTTTTCACCTAGAAACCCAAACCGGGAAAACCAGCATATATTATATTCATACATTGTTTTACATTGTTTACAATACAATATACATATAGGAGCCAGCGGCATCCAAAACCCTAACCCAATGACTTGGATTAGTCCAAAACCCTAATTCCTTAACCGGAAATAGAAAACCATCGGCAAAAAACCATGTGCCGAAAAACCACTTAATATCATGTGGTCCCGGAAATATGTCGGCCCGACAAAAATATGTCATCCCGGAAATATGTCGGCCCGAATTTTTTTTTTCGGGGGCGCTGCCCTCGAACCCCCGCATGGGGGGATCCACCCACCCTGCACCCCCCTCTAACCCCCCTACGTGCCCAATGTAGGCGCTCAGACACTACTACTCATGCAAAGAATATAACACATACCCAACATTCTCCCACTTGTTGTTTTCTTTGCACACAGGGGGTTACAGGGCTACATAGTGTTGGAACTATTTTTACAGGCAGCATAGACTTGTCATTGATGGAAAGTACAGTAGTGAAGCAGACATCAAAATCCTTTAAAGATTCAAGGAAGATAAGCTCAGGAGGAATAGCATTCTTATAAGCGCAAGAAGCACAGGAAAGAGACCGAGAGACATCATATCTCACTCGAAAATCCCGACAGATGTTGGATCGGGAGAAGCTGTGTAGATATTATGCGCAGGAGTTGGCGTGTATAAGAAGTGATCTACGCCATCATATTGGAAGCAGATAATCGACAGCCGTCAGATCTGCAAAATATGCGAGGGAGATAAGTCATCGGAGATTCGGGGATCGAGAGTTTATAATGTCCAATCCACTTGACATCGAAAACTCCGAAATCGCGATACGCGATTTCGCGATTTGATCCCAGCCATTAAATCAAGCAGTGATCGGGACCATCCACGTGTAAATAGGGGGCTTCATCGGAGAAACGGGAATTAGAGTTTCACGAGTCTCGTGAACATTGACAACGAAAACCCCGAAATCGCGATATGCGATTTCGCGATGTAATCGCAGCCGTTGAGCCAAGATTGCATCTGAACCGTTGATTCAACCCACGAAAGCACACCACGTCAGCAAAGGGACACGTGGCACAACCAGGGAATGACAGGTGTCAGGTAGATTCAACACTTCAAGCACATGAAAGTCACGAATCAGAGTGACACGTGGCAGGATCTAACACGTGTCAAACCAGTGTGACGTCAGCAGAGGCATCAATGATCGGGACCGTCCATTTGAGAGGACACGTGGCAGGAGATTAGTGCCATCGGCGAAAGGCCTGACAGGAGGTCGTTCATCGGCTAATCGGAAATCGGGATATCGGAGATCCCGGGCACAAAGGTTTTTTTTGCATTTCGAAATCACGATCCGCGAAATCCCGATGAGTGGGGTACAGCTGTCAGCACAGCAGCGAAGGAGGACAGAGGCGTAGTAGAGGCCAACTGTTAGCATATGAATGGAGCGTCGGGATTTGGATGATCGGGAATCACCGGGTGAATGCATTGATGCATCACAAACCCCGTAGCCCCGACGGGGTTAGGTTGTGATCATGGGTAATGGTCATATGGACCATTATGTAGCCGGATGGGGATAAAGCTCGGGAAATCGGGGATCAGGAATCCTGGAGGCATGTACATCGTGACATCAAAAATTCGAAACCCCGATGAGTGGTTTGACCGAGGTCATGTGTTGATGGTCTTATGGGGCTAAGGCCTATAGCCAGCAGGGCTAGCATATGGAATTCCGAAACACGATTCGAAAAGGCGCGCATAAGTTTAATTCAAAATTTAAATAGGAGCCCGATTTCCTCCGGGTAATAAATATGGGACCCAATGAGCGTTGAACGTGTCCTGGACCAATGGGCATAAGAAGGGGTCGATGCTTTTCCTACAGGTGATGATGGGCAGAAGAAAAGCAGGACGGTGATAGGTCACAGAGGTCCTTTTTGCAGGACGTAGAGGAAATTTTCTGACAGTAGGGATAGCTACTGGCGGGTGAGGTCATTTGTGCAAGCAGCATGGAAGACTTGAAGAAAGAGGAACCTCCTTGTGGCAGTTGGGGGGCAGATCTACATTGACAGAGAGATCGCAGCTATGGGTTCAAAAAACATGAGATCAGAAGCATTATCTCCAGGTTTATTGAGTTTTTTAATATGTGTCCTTTGGTAACTGCCTGATAGTCGGTAGATCTGTGGTTACTCTTGAGATAATTTCTGTTACTATCATAACCACTAGATGAAACTGCCTGATCCAGTGTGAAAATTAATGAAACGTGGTCAGCAGTGAGTATGAG
>JZKD02S1631324.1:24944-57759 GCA_000966675.3 Picea glauca | reverse complement strand
ATATTAATTGAAAGTAAAGATTACAACCTGATCGCCTTGATGTCGCAAGCTTCCTTTCAATGGCTCTTGGCTCCAACACACACACTTGCTCAATCCTTGCATGAAGAAGATCAAATCCTCTTGATAGACTTGCTAGAGTCTTCAAGCCCCTGTTCAAGATAAGTCCTTCACACAATTCTTTCACCAATTCTCCAATGAATCTTGCTTAACATTTTCCATGAGAATTCCATCAATATATAGGAGAGAATGAGATGGTTACTTAGATAAGAATGATCCCACAATATCAGGGAATACAGTACAAGGATAACCATTCGAATGCCAACCCATTCTTCTAGAAGATTCCCTTCTAGAACCATCGAGAATTCACCTTTTTCCAAGCTTTAGAGAAGGTTCACACCCTAGCTATGTTACACAGTGCGAGAAGTTTGCACCCTAGCTTAAGGCAACCCGCAAGAATGGGTCATTCTCGCACCTTAGGATACTAGAAACCTTCGAACTCTCTTCAAAAGTGAGTTTTCTGGAAAGAGATGAATAACACTTTTCTCAGGAGAAAGTTCTTATGAGAAGCCTGAGTACACCAACATCAATACATCATCATGATGACCAAAATCATGGGTAACAAAATGCCCCCCAAAGTATGAGGCCGGAACCAGTGACAGCCGAAAGACTTTGTAAGCTGCATGTGTGTGTCAGAAACCAGGAGTGCACCTAATCGGAAACCTGTGAACAACCAAGCATCTGAAGAATATCACATATATTAATTCTGAGGTAGGCATTCCCACACTTAGATCACAGATGGATGACATTGTAGACATAGGTCATGGCCACCAATCATACACTGTGGATCCATGCCGTCAAAATATAGCATAGCCACCAGGAATACACTATGGATCTATGCGAGAAAATTCAAATTAAGACGACATAGCCACGAGACATACAAAGTGGATTTATGTGTCGCAAATTATACATACTCCCTTGCAACCTGGACAAAAAGATGATATCCAGGGTCTTCAATCTCGTTGCCCAAAAGTACGAATCTAACCATGCGATTACATGTCTTGAAGTCGAACATGGCAGAAACCACTTGATTACCAGTCATTGATGAAACCATTAACAAGTGCAAGGGAAATCACCATTGATGTCAATGACTCCCAATACTCTAGTAAAATCCATCGAGTGTGAATGAATGAGTTGAAGTCGAACATTTGACGGAATCTCTCAATCAAGGGTCAATAATGTAAACCCACTGTTGAAAGTGAGGAAACCTGCTATTGAGGCATGCAAGCTCCAAGGTACCAAAGAATTTCTAAGTTTTGATTCCGAATAATGAGCTGAAGTTGACGGAACAAAACTCGTCACAGGAGGGCCTTAATGTATCCCCCATCAACGACACGAAATGAGTAACAGATTTATAAGGTGAAACAAAGTATGATGTAAATTGGATTGGACATAGGGAAGGCCGACACAGAGAGAATGGACAACTGCAGATGGCCGACTCAATAGAGGTTTCATATAGACTTCTCTTGAACATATGAATGACATGACCAATTATTTGGCAGCATTGAATCAAAGATGGCATAGGGAATGACCTTGTAGCAAATTGAATGAGAGACAAATGGATTTCCCAAACCGACTTCAAATATAATGAATAGGGGGTGTCATGTTCAAGAGTGGCACTTACTGCCAATCAATACGAATATGATAACATATCCCTTTCCCAAATTTTCCCCCAACATTTCTGGCGAGTACCTCTTTATTTTTACGCAAGCTTGAGGAGGATAACATATTCTTGTTGATATAAGCTTATCCTTTGGATAAGTCCTTCGAAGTATGTTTAACGAACCCTAAGAAGGATTGGTTCGGTCCCATTATGGGTCTGTCGATGTTTGTTTAACGAGTCCAAAGATAGAAAACTCGAAGGTTTTTCATGATTATAGATTCTGGAAAAACACTTAAAAGAGAACTTTCTCAGTTCTTTTTTCGTAAAGTAGTCTGATGAGACCAAAAAAGAGATAAATTATCGCCCACCAGACACTTTCTTCAAATACTTTATCGAGCGTGAAAATAGCAAGGTCGCTCGGCTATCTTTTCATGTTTAGAGAGTCTGAAAAGATCTTAAAGAGGACTCTAAGGGGGTTCATTTTTCGTATAACCTTGTTGAGCCCAAAAAAGTGATAAAAGTATGCTCGATCGCGTTCTCATGTATTTTCGAGCGTGAGAATGGACAAAGACCATGCTCAAGGTTTTATACAAAAACCATAAAAAAAAAAAACAATCAAAACATGCGATGACAAAGAAAAAATACGTCCGTATCCATGTACATGAACATCAAAGTCGTTACGCCTGCAAAAGTTACACTCAAAAGGACATTAGGGATTAGGGTTTAATAAATAAATATTTATAAAAAACCAAATAACATGGTAAAAGTAAATATAAAGGAGTAAAACTCTTTTTACCATATCATTTTCACTTTTCCACTATTTGAGCCCAAAAACCCTTCTTTTACCCTCAAAGTTCAGCGTCAGATTACAGGAGTTACGAGCGTCCATTCGTCGAGCCGTCAATGACAGTGAGGCAAGCTCTTTGTCTTCTACTCTTTCATGGTTTAATTTTGCATTTTCATTGGTTAAAACTCATTTTTGAGTTATTTTTATGAGCCCTACTTTCTCTTAGCCATTCTCACAGGTGGGCTACATGAGACCTACGAGAATGGGTCATTCTCGCAGGTGAGCCCATAGCAGCCTGCGAGGTTCTCACACTGTACCTAAAGGGCACCTGCGAGAACCACAAAGCACAAAAGTTTTTTAAAAATTTTCTCAATGAAAGAGAACCAATTCATGAATAGAGTTACTAATCCTCTTCTTGTGCTTCTTATGCAGGTGTTTGGCCATCAAAATGGTTCTTGAATGGTGTGAAAGGAAGCACGAAGAAGACAATGCCATTGCTAGAAATCATCCACCCACTATTGCTTCTTTGAGAAACTATGGCATTCTGAAGTACTTTCGTATCCCAAGCATGAGGGCCCAAGTCAGGTTATTAGAGTACCTTGTGCATATGTGAGATCCTGATCAGCAGGTATTTCATGTAGGGGTCCACACACTATTCTTAGATATTGAGGACATTTACTTCTTAAATGGACTATCACGGTGAGGGTACCATGTGAGCCTGACTGGTAGCAGAGGTGGTGGACTGCCCATGCGCGAGTATTGTCGCTTACATTATGTTCCTGAGGCAGAGAGGAAGAAAGGGAAAGTAGCTATTTGGGGAGTACGGGATTCGACCCTCCATACTATCATGTTCACCATTGCTTGGATGGTTGGGAGCTCCACTCCTCACATGGCGCTCCAGTGTTACTTTTAGTATGCTATAGAGTGTACTGAACCTCGGGTTTTTAACTGGGCAAATGCAGTGCTTCGTATCATGAAAAGGTATTTAACCAAATGTAGACGAGGTGACCTGAAGAAATTCAGGTACGGATATTTGTTAGTGTTCTTCTTTCTTGATAGGGTTCCATTACTGAGGCTGCAGGTGGAGTGGAATTTACTGGCTCCCAGGGATCCAAGAATGCTAATATGGTGTCAGCTCATGGCCCGACATGTAGCTGGACCAATAATCAAGTATGATGATACCTTCTTCAATTGGCTGCAACCACAGATGTTGATGGTTGACAATTATGCTTATGCCGGGTTGGATTTCTGAGGAGATCCAGACTTAGTCCTGCTGGAGGATGCTCAGTGGGGGGAACTTGGTAAGAAGTACACAAATTTTTTCTTTTTAAATGTTTTTGTTAATTTTATCATATTCAAATGTTTTTTTTTTTATATGTTAATCCAAAGACTAAATACAAAATTCATTGTTGATGACACAGATGTGGGCCCTTACCGACCTCCTGGTACTTGTCCCATTCAATAGCGAGGAGAGGTAGTGCCAGTGCCACAATGGGAAGCGGGGGATTATCAAGCAGTGGAACAAAACCTAGAGGGTTTGACAATGGATATTCCATACATGCCTCTTGGAGAGGTTCCACGACGCGATCAACGTCATAAAGTAGGAGTGTCAGAGTCCATGAGTCGACTGCTCCATAGAGTTGCCCGGGCAGTCATGTGTTACCGTGAATGTCATCCATGACGTCACTTTGTAGAAGCTATGAGCTTAAGATTTTGACATTTTGGTCTTCGGACAAAACTTTTTTGTAAAAAACTCTTTTGATCGTTATATATACAGAAGGCTTCTACTGGTTTATCATGTGTTATGAAAATTGATGTGATTGATTTATAAATGATCCAAATGTCTGTCTAATACATAGTTAGCCAATGCATCTGTTAATGTATTTAGACATCTAGGAATATGTTGATATTCAATGTAATCAAAATAATGTTCCAAGAGGCGAATTCGCAAATACACCCATAACAAAGTTGGACTTCTAATAGTATCGACATTAGTTAACTGTAGTACTACAAGCTGCGAATCGAGTCTCACAACCAAATGACGGATTCTGAGTGAGATAACATCAACCAATAATTCAATAATGGTTCTATACTCTGCAATGTTGTTGGTTGCATGAACGAGACACACACCTCGTAAGGAGACAAGTTCATTTGTAGGGGCGTAAATTGCCCATGCAGCGGAAGTAAGTTTCTGAGTACTATGACTAGTGCCTTCAGTGAAGCCAATATAGGGTAGCGAAGACTCTGACATCTGGAAATCAAACACAATGTCACATAAGGGTAGAGACCAGATAACGACAAAAGCAAGCTATAGTAACACACAAGAAGTATGATACAATAAAAATACAAGTACTCATGCACAGGTGATTTTATGCATAGTACTTCTTCAAGTACAACCCATTCCTAGGTTCACTCAAAGGGATACCATCGTAATCTACCAACTCCTAAGCTCCTTTTTCCAAAACTTGTTGAACGATATAAGGACCTCGCCACATGGCTTTGAATTTTCCAGTTGCTAGTATATCTCGATCTTGATCATAAAGGAGAACGAGATCTCCTTCAGAGAAAACACGAGGCTTGACATGTTTGTTGTATTGGGCCTTGACACGTTTTTTCTGAGCTTCTATAACTAGGGTAGCATCGCATCGAGTTTCATCTAATCTCATAAGATACAATAGACGTTCTTCCTCAGCAGAAGTGTTTGGTAGGAGTTCAACAACTAGTTTTAAAGAGGGTATCTCGCATTCAATCGGGAGAATAGCTTCCAAACCATAGACTAACCGGAAAGGTGTAAACCTAGTAGCAGACTTGACGGATGTCCGGTAAGCCCAAAATGCCGAAAACAATGTTGTGTGCCAACTTGTTTTGTGAATCCCTATCATTCGTCGGAGAATAGTTATGAGAACTTTGTTAATTGCTTCGACTTGGCCGTTGGCTTGTGGGTAATAGGGTGTTGAGTTATCATGGCGAAGACCCAACTTTTCAGTAAGTTCAGACATCATGAAGTTTCTGAAGTGGCTACCGTGATCGGTGATGATAGCTTGGGGAACACCAAAACGAGCTATGACGTGATTAAAAATGAATAATATTGCAGTCTTTCTAGTGTTGTCAAATGTCGGCATCGCCTCGGCCCATTTCATAAAGTAATCGATGGCTACAATGATGTAACCATGCCCCCCGGTTGAGTGAGGGTGACATGTCATGAAATCGATGCCCCATTTCGCAAAGGGACCAATGGAGACCATAGGGTGAAGAGGAGCGGCATGTGACTGTATCTTCTGATTATAGGTCTTGCAAGCATGGCATTTTTGAACGACGATTATGCAGTTGTGAAATAAAGAAGGCCAAAAATACCCTACTCGTAAGATCTTATGGGCGGTAGCATACCCAGACATATGACCACCACATGCTCCAGAATGGAAGTCATTTAGAGCTTTCTCGGCTTTGTCAAATTTTAGGCAACGTCAAAAAACAAAGTCAATCCCCCGACGATAAAGAGTATCCCCAAGGATAATATATTGACGGGCTTGATAGCGTATGCGACGTCGGTCAGTACTAGACAAAATTGGCTGGAAAGTCTGGGTTTGGAGATATATAATGATATCACCATACCAAAGATCATCAGTGCTGATAAGGAAAAGAGATTCATCGGGTAATGAATTAGCTACTACTGTTTCCATTTCAGAATGGGGAAAGTCGCATATCAACTCAGCAAAAACTAAGGACTTCTTGGACTTGGCGCGTTCGAATTCCAAGTTAAACTCCTGGAGTATCACAATCCATTTGGAGTATTTTCCCCCTAGCAATTGATGTTTAAGAATGTGTTGCATAGGGTTGCAGTGAGAAATCACTGTAGTCTTGCGCGAGAGGATATAGTGGCGGAATCATTGGACAACTTGAACGACAACCAAGGCCAGTTTTTCAACATGTAGATACTTGATTTCAGTAGGTGTTAGACTTCGACTCAAGTAGTAGATAACATGTTCGTCGTTGGCATCATCCTCTTGTATGAGGACCATACCAATGGTGTAATCTGAGGCAACAAGATAGAGGAAATAATCAAGACTGTAATCGGGGGGAAAGAGAAGTGGAGCACGTGTTAGGGACAATTTCAAAGCTTCGAAAGCATTGTTGGCAATAGTATCCTAGATGAACTCTGGACCCTTTTTTAGGGGCCGTGTAAATCCACAAGTTATCTCAGCATAATTTGGGATAAAATGACAAAGAAAGTTTTCTTTCCCCTGCAAACTTTGTAACTGGCGAAGAGTAGAAGGAGGAGGGAAATTAAGGATCACCTCGACCTTTAAAGGATCCACCCAGATCCCTTGACGCGAAACGATAAAACCTAGAAGTCGGCTGGATTCCACGCAGAAAACACACTTATGAGGATTCAAACGTATACGATAGAACCGACAGTGGATGAAAATGGCTCGGAGATGGGTTGGGTGATCGAATCGACACATTGAGTGAGCAGGTAAATCGTCTAGATAGGGTTGGACAATGTGCTTGATATCATGGAAAGCATAAGACATAGCGCGTTGAGAAGTAGTGCCAGCGTTCTTGAGACCGAAAGGAAGTTTTCGATAGGCAAAAGTACCCCAAGGACAAATAAAAGCAGTCTTATGTTGATCCTCGGGAACAATGTTGATTTGATTATACCCGGAGAAACCATCCATCAGAGAGAAGATTTCACTTCCGGCACAATCATCGACAATCTGATCGACGAAAGAAGTAGGAAAGTTGTCTTTGTGACAATCTTTGTTGATATCCCTATAATCAACGCATACACAAATTGTGCCTTGTTTCTTGTCAACCGGGATAAGATTGGAAACCCAGTCTATGAGATCCATCGAATAAATAAAGCTAGCTTTAAGAAGTTTCTCGACTTCGAGTTTGATAGCCACCGCTTTACGTGGGTGAACTGGATGAAGGCATTGCCGGACGGGTTTAGCGTCGGGGTATGTCTTGATCTCATGTATCACAATCTCAGGGTCGATACCCGACATTTCTTCGTAGCTCCAGGCGAAGATGTCATGAAACTCTTTGAAAAGGGATGTATAGGTTGTTAGCGATAATTCTTGTCATGGGCTCGAGAGCATTCGGGTCTGCAAGTTGCACGAAACGCTCAAGCGCAGCACGGGAGAATCTCTGTTTTTCCAAGTAGTAGGTCAAGCGAGCAGGAAAAGTGTCGTCGACAGCATCCAAGGTCTATTTTGCGAAGAAAATCGACGGTCGGTGGGTAATTGCACTTAGCCGAGTCACGCCAAGTATAGCGCAGAAGATTTCAAAGAGGTGAACGGTCAGAAGTCTTCGTGGAGAACTCACGAAGTAGCGAGGGATGTTGACGGCGATCAGTTGATGCATGGGTTCGTCTCTTGAACTCGGGGTTCGTGAGTTCGGAGGACGTACCATATCCTTTGGTTGTGCAAGATCGCGAGTCGCGAGAATTGTGGAAAGGAAAAGAGCCATCGCCTCTCGGGATTTCACGGAGGGAGAGTGCCAAGGTTCGACACTCCAACTCGCGAGGTCGTGAGTTGCGAGAGGTGCTAGCACTTAAGCCTTAGCCGATGGTTATGTGTGGAGGGCACCGATAGTAAAAAGAGCTATACAGTATTGCCGAGAAGATCTTAGCCGTCGATCCAGAGGGACATGTGGTGCATGATTAGGCTCCTCACCTTTTTTCCTATCACGACTTTGAAACATAAGGACTAGCTCCTTCCATCCATGAAACACGAAGTGACGAAGGCATCCAGGGCCCGGGCCCACAGTATTGCCAAGAATATCTCAGCCGTCCGTCCAAGGGGACGCGTAGTGCATGATCAAGCCATGTCGTTATTTCGTCTGTCGTAACTTTGAAGCATGAGGAGCAACCTCCTCCCATCTACGAAATGCGAAATGTTAAAAGTGCCTTTGAAGATAGGCACAGGATCACAACTCACGGTCACTTGGGGGTGATAGAAAGAATTGCACAAAGGGCCGAAGCACCAGGTTTAGCTGCAGAAGGGATCACTGTGTTCTCCAGGTGCCAGTTCAACTTGATCTCAATCCTAGTACCTACTTAGAGTGAATGAAGAAGAGAGAGGGTGGTTGAAACCTCGCCTCACTCATTAATTGCAGGGGATGGAGGGTCTGGCAAACCGTCTGCCCAAGGAAGTCCTGTGTATCGATTTTCTCAAAGATGCCATGCCAAAGTCCTCATCTCAACAGAGAAGTCTGCACACGCTATCTGAGCACTTAATAGCTCAGCTACTCTCCTTACGGGTGCCATGCGTAGTTAAGGTGGCATTTAAAGAAAAATATCAGTGCGAGTTTGATTGAAGGGACACCCAGTCTTGGGTGACTGAGGCACGCCTCTGTGAGGAGAATTTTCCTAAGTATATAAACTCAGTCTTTGTATTTTGTAAAGCATCAATGGTTGAGCAGAGCTCCCTACTGTAATGTTGTTAACCGCTATTCTAGCTTTCAACTTATGCATCTGTATATGAGATTTCTTGTTTTATGACAGACAGTTCTTCTTACTCCACCTAATTTTCATCTCATGCTAAGAGAGTTCGTGATTGACTGAGTCGCGTGAGTTATTGCGGTTATGTTATGATAAAATATTTATTGTTGCATTGTTGCATTCTCTGGCTTTGCGTTTGAATGTAAGATGATATCGCATTTGGACGTCTTCTTCCTCAGTCTGTTAGAAAGCTGTTGTTTATAATAGACCTCCTCTTTTATCTTATACAAGTCTTCTGCCTGTTCACCCTTTACTACAGCTCACTGTCTAAAGTTTACGCAAGACCTCACTTTCTCATCCATACCTGGCCTAGTTTCAGAGTTGGAATGCTATTGTTTTGAGTTTCTTGCCATTCGATCAACCATCTATGAACAACCGTGACATAAAAATGATGGGCGCCAGGCTCTGCTCCTGCTAGCAATCCAGGAGTGACTTCCGTCGCCAACATTTCTGGCATCGTTGCCGGGGATGAAGTTGAATATTTTCCTCGGGATTGAACGACAATGATTAACTGATTCTGAAGGTGCATCAGATATCAAAATTTTCAAGATTGCTTTTGTGCACCTGGAGACTCCATTGTGAAGACTCCATTGGGGAGAACCTACTCTATCAATTGTGGCTTTCAGAGGTAGACACATGCGGTCTCATCCACAGCTGCCCCTAGCTACACCTGAAACTGATCCAGAGGTGGTTCTCAGGAAAGGAAAGGCCCCTGAAGAAGCAGCTTCCACTGCCGAAACAGGTAATCTGCCATCTCCTTCTGTAAGAACTCTGTTTTCTCCTCCTCAGTTTCTTAATAGACCTCCTTCAGAAGTTTCCCGTTTCCTAAATTTTGGGAGTGTTCCTGCTGAGTTTTCCCCTCCTGGTCTGGGATTGGAGGGAGAGATCCTTGTCACTCTCCTCTCCTCTGAAGCTGTACCTTGGTTTAGACCCATGACCACAGAATATTTCCCCACTCCTGCACAAGGAGGAGCACCTGCTGACTGGAGCTCGTTAGCTTTCTCCTTAAATCCTCTCTTGTTTCCCACTCCACTTCGAGACTTATTTCCCGTAGCCCCTTCGCGAACTCCTGCTCCTCCAAGTTCTCCTCCACCTAATATTCCTATGGCGTGGGCTAATCCCCCTATGATGAGAATGGAAGCTATAATATACGCTAGGTATGCTCTCCTTGTGTTACCTCCGCCCCTCAATGCCCTCCTAGCAGATGGTTACCTCAAGTAGCTGCCCAAGTTTACAGGCGAGGGGGACATAGCTGCTCAAGAGCACCTAGTAGCCTTTTATACCTTCGCGGATGATAATGTTATCATGCACCCGGATGTATGGATGAGAATTTTTGTCCACAACCTCCAAGGAGAGGCTAGAAAATGGTTCAAGGCCCTGCCTCCTAGATCTATTGATGGGATCGAAGCACTAGACAATGCCTTTTTGAGACAATGGGGACATAAAAAAGATTTCATGTATTACATGACAGAGTTTGGGTCATTGAAAAGAAAGGAAGGAGAGTCTGTCTCTGACTTCTCCAAGAGATTTAATAAAATGTACAACATAATCCCTGCTGAGATAAAACCCTCTGAAGCTTCTGCAAAGATCACTTACTCCAGCACTTTTGATCCTAATTTTTTCCTACTGCTAAGGGAGAGAAGAGATGTTACGCTGGCCCTCATGCAGGATGCGACCGTGGAGGTAGAATATAACATATTGGCTGTCAACCAACTCAGGAGAACATGTGATAGAAACACGTCCAAGAACAGGCCTGAAGTTTCCTCATCCAGTTCCTCTCCCCTGCCCCATCAGACAGATGAGACATCTAGAGAAATAAAATCGCTTGCTGCCAAGATAGAAAGGTGGGAATTAGAGGGGAAGCCCATGTATAGAAATCCCCTGAACACTGATTATAGAGGTTTCAGATGACCTGCTAACAATATGCCTTAGGTCCTCCCAAGGGAACAAAGGGGAAAAGATAGAGAAGATTAAAGGGTTCAAACCCCCCTCCAAAACAACCTAGTTGATCATGAGGAAAGAGAGGAGATAGACGAGTTTGGCCCTGAAATTCACTGTATTGAAGAAAATCCCCCTTTTTCCCATTTGACATAGTCCACATACGAAGAATCATTGATGAGTGCTCAAATTCATGAGTTGGGGAAAGAAGAAAAGGTCGGTCACACTTCTAACAGGTATAATCTCAGATCGAGAAGGAAAGAAGGAGACTTTGACAGCCCAGACCAGCCCCTCATAGCAGAACGGCCTATTAGATTTGCAGCAGCTGCTACTAAAGATAAAAGGGCTCAGATCACTTTGCCAGTAGCCAAAGAACCCATCACTGAGGTAAGCGAAGCTCCTAAGCCCATTCCATCCTTTAATTTTGAACATGAAATTCAAAAGATCAGAATTCCTGTCCCTCTCTTAGAGCTATTTAAAAATGAAGATTTTAAAAAATCCCTCTCCAAGATGCTACAATCCGAGTTCCCCCAGCCCCCCTCTGACTCAATAAACCTTCAATATGAGAAGCCAGCCGTCCTCTTAGGCCCCATGGTAGAAGACAAAGATGACTCATCCCCCCCCTTCTACACATCCCTGCACATACATGATAAAGTACTGCATAACTTCCTCATGGATTTAGGGGCTTCCCATAACCTTATGCCAAAGATAGTCATGGAAGAATTGGGACTGGAGGTGAAAATAACTTATCATGATTTATATTCCTTTGACTCAAAGAGAGTGCAGTGCCTAGGAGTCATCAAAGACCTGGTGGTTTCCCTGTTTCAGTTTCCCATGAAAAATGTGGTCATGGATATTGTGGTAGCCGACATTCCCCCCAAATTCGGTATGCTGTTGTCTAGATCATGGATAAAAAAACTTGGAGGGACACTACAGATGGATCTCACATACACCACCATTCCGATCTTTGGAGGGGAATAGAGGAGATTATACAGAGAAGCCCAACTAGCCTATATTGTCAGTGATGAAGCAAACCCTACAAATCACCCCATCTTTGCACTTGACACTGACTTGGGGTCTAGTTTGCTACAGCTTACCGATGCCCCTGAAAGCTCTTTACTAATCAGAAAACACCCCAGCCCTGATCATCTGATTTCCCCTCAAAGCTCCCCTGTGTGGAAGATGTTTTTTTACGGAGCTTCTTCTAGCGAAGGCACTGGTGCTGGAGTGGTTTTCATGTCGCCTTGTCAAGAAGTCATGTCCCTGTCATACAAGCTGGAATTTGAAGCCACCAACAATGTGGTAGAGTATGAAGATCTTGTTCTGGGTATGAGGGCCACAAAGGAAATGGGAATTAAAGAGATAGCAATATTTGGAGATGCTGAGTTGATTATTCAGCAGGTAAGGAATGCTTATCGTGCCCATAATTCCTAGCTCAGGAATTATCAGAATGAAGTATGGGACCTTATTGATAATTTCTTCTTGGCTTTTAACATTTCTTTCATTCCGAGGGGAGAAAATACTTTGGCCGATTCTTTAGCTGTTTTAGCTAGCGTGCTCAAATTTCCTCTGCCGCCTATGGTAGAAAATGATGTTGATATACGATACAGGCCCTCGGTGTCGGACAATGTCAAGCATTGGAAGGTGTTAGAGGATGATTCTGAACTCGAAAGGTTTCTCCAATCAGTTGACGAATTTTCTGCGTTGCATATTGACCAGGATCCTAACCTGGAAGCTGACCCTCGTCCTGAGGAGTTTTTAAATAAAATCGCTAATCATCAGATCATTCAGCTGCCCAACAATCACATTCCGAGAGGACCTGTCCCTTTAGAAAGATTGTTCGATAGGAATGATGTGTCAGTAAAGGGCAAGGTCTCAAATGAATATGTCGATACAACCGAATGCAACATTGGTTCACAGGAGGAGCCTAGATTCGTCAAATTGTCAAGTAGCCTGACCAGTGGACAGAGGGACGAGTACATGGAGTTGCTGAGAGAGTTCACCGATGTGTTTTCTTTGACATATGAAGACTTGAAGACATACGCCACATCTGTCATCGAGCACAAGATCCCATTAAAGGAAGAGGCTAGGCCATTCAGGCAGAATCTAAGACAGATAAATCCCATGTTTCTTCCCATCATGGAGAAGGAAGTTAAAAATTTGTTGGATGCACGAATCATTGTCCCCTTGACATATTCTGAGTGGGTGGCCAACTTGGTCCCAGTAAGGAAGAAAAGCGGAGAAATCAGGCTTTGTGTCGATTTCAGGAACCTGAACAGAAGCTCAAAGAAAGACAATTACCCCCTACCTAAGATGGAACATATATTGCAGAGGGTAACTGGTGCATCTAGGATATCCATGATCGATGGGTTTTCTGGCTATAATCAGATATCGGTCATGCCAGAGGACAGGGAGAAGACAACTTTCACCACTCCTTGGGGCACATTCATGTATGCCAAAATGCCATTTGGGTTGATGAATGCAAGAGCAACATTTAAGTGAGCCCTGGACATAGCCTTCATCGGAGAAAAAGACCAGTTCGTAGTGATCTACCTAGATGACATCACGGTTTTCTCCAGGTCTGATAAGGAGCACCGTTGCCACTTAAGGAGAGTTTTCTCAAAGTGTCGGAGATTTGGTCTTTCCCTGAATTCCAAGAAGTCCATGTTCGCTATGATGGAGGGCAATCTGCTGGGCCATATAGTATCGGTGGAAGGAGTAAGAATTGATCCCAGCAGAGTGGAGGTGATTAAAACCCTGTCACTTCCTAGGTCCAAAAAAGAGGTCCAGGCATTTCTAGGAAAGATTAACTTCCTGAGGAGGTTCGTCTCAAATTTTTCCAAGCTAGTGAAACACATCACGGCCATGCTCAGGAAGGGAAACGAAGTGAGATGGATCGTTGAGCCCCGGGCATCTTTTGACCGAATAAAAATGGCATTGACTGAGGCACCTATGCTAATCAGTCCTAATTATTCCAAAGAGTTCTTAATTTTCTCCTTTGCTTCTTTTGATATAGTGGCGGTGGTCTTATTGCAAAAAAATGAGGAAGGGCTTGAGAAACCCATTGCCTTCTTCAACAGGGCGTTAAGGGATGCAGAGATTAGGTATGAAATCATGGAGAAGCAGGCCTATGCATTCATGAAAGCTCTCAAAGATTTCAGAGTCTATGTCTTGCACTCGAAGATCACTGCATACGTTCCTTCGGCCTATGTGAAAGACATTCTTATACAGCCTGACATAGATGGAAGAAGAGGTAAGTGGATCGCAAAAATTCTAGAATTTGACTTAGAGATAAAACCCACCAAGTTAGTTAAGGGGCAAGGTTTAGCCAAGCTACTGGCTGAATCTAACTGCGAAGCCTTGGGAGTTAGTTTCATCAATACTAGCCCAGGATCTCAGCAAGATGAATCGCCCAGCCCACGCTCTCAAGATGGATTATCACTAGCAGAATGTGCCTGGTATCGTGACATTCTGTATTTTCTACAAGAGTTGAAGCCCCCCGATGGAATGGGGAAAAGAAAAACAAGGGCTCTAAAGCTCAAGGCAGTCAGGTATTGCCTCATCGACCAAATCTTGTACTGGAGAGACCCTTTAGGGGTGTTTCTGAGGTGTCTAGACCCACAGGAGGCCCAGAAGGTTATGTTTGATTTTCATAGCGGCCTTTGTGGAGGTCATCATTTCTAGAAAACCACAGCTCACAAGATACTCCGAGCTGGGTATTACTGGCCCACTTTATTCCCCGATGTTTGCAGGGAGATTAGAGCTTGCATCAAATGCCAAAAGTTATCAGGAAGACAACAACTCAAATTGCTGCCATTAAAACCCATAGTAGCTTCGACACCTTTTCAGCAGTGGGGGTTGGACTTCATCGGAGAAATTCATCCTCCCTTGAGTGGTCAGCACAGATGGATCCTGACTGCAACAGATTATTTCACCAAGTGGATAGAAGCTGTCCCCACCAGAAGCGCATCACACAAAGTAATTATCATCTTCCTGGAGGATATCATAGCCCGATTTGGCTGTCCCAGCAGGATCGTCACTGATAATGCTGCTTCTTTCAAATCTGAACCTCTAATTAAGTTCTGTGAGAAGTTCCAGATCTCGCTAATTCACTCCACCCCCTACTATCCTCAGGGAAATGGTTTAGCGGAATCCTCTAACAAAAGCCTAATAAAGATCATCAAAAGATATTTAGAGGATAAAAAAAGAGCCTGGGATTCAAAGTTGAAATTTGCTCTGTGGGCCGATCGTGTCACGACGAAGAACTCTCTGGGCACTTCGCCGTTTCAATTAGTCTATGGAGTAGAAGCGGTTTTCCCTACTCAGCTCGCCTTACCTATGGCAGAGTTCTTTCAAGACTATGAGGGAGAACCAGATCATATGATCAGAAGAATTCATCAGATAGTGGAAGTGCAGCAGATCAGAGAAAAAGTGAGGGATGCAGCTTACAGTCACCAGTAGAAGATCAAACAGGCTTTCGACAGAAAGGTCAGGAAAAGGGAGTTTGAGATTGGGGATTTGGTATTTAAGTGGGATGCACCCAGACAAGATAAAGGAAAGCACAGCAAGTTCGACTCCCTCTGGATCGGCCCCTTCAAAATCTCTGAGGTTTTCTCCAACAACACATATGGGTTGCACGATCTGGAGAATGAAGAGTTTTTCAGCATCCCAGTGAATGGGCATTTTCTGAAAAAGTTTTTTATTTGAGCCTTAGACGGCTCCTATGCTTGTAAATATTGTCCTTTTTACCTTGTTTAGTTTCTTTTTGCATGTTTTCGGCCTAATAAGTGTCTCCATAGCCCAATAGCAAGGAACTGAAGCTGCAGAAGGAGTTCTTAGAGCATCGAAGGGACAACTCTATCCCTCATGGAGCCTAATGTTAGCGATAATTCTTGTCATGAACTCGAGAGCATTTAGGTCTGCAAGTTGCATGAAACGCTCAAGCGCAGTACGGGAGAATCCCTATTTTTCCAAGTAGCAGGTCAAGCGAGTGGGCAAAGTGTCATCGACAACATCCAAGGTCTATTTTGTGAAGCAGATTGACGGTCGGTGGGTAATTTCACTTAGCCGAGTCACACCAAGTATAGCGCAGAAGATTTCAAAGAGGTGAACGGTCAGAAGTCTTCATGGAGAACTCGCGAAGTAGTGAGGGTCATTGACCATGATCAGTTGATGCATGGGTTCATCTCTTGAACTCGAGGTTCGTGAGTTCGGAGGACGAACCATATCCTTTGGTTGCACAAGATCGCGAGTCGTGAGAATTGTGGAAAGGAAAAGAGACATCGCCTCTCGGGATTTCGCGGAGGGAGAGTGCCAAGGTTCGACACTCCAACTTGCAAGGTCGCGAGTTGCGAGAGGCGCTAGCACTTAAGCCTTAGCCGATGGTTACGTGTGGAGGGCGCTGACAGTAAAAAGAGCTATACAGTATTGCCAAGAAGATCTCAGTCGTCCATCCAGAGGGACAAGTGGTGCGCGATTAGGCTCCTCGCCTTTTCGCCTATCACGACTTTGAAACATAAGGACTAGCTCCTCCCAGCCGCGAGACACGAAGTGTCGAAGGCATCCAGGGCCCGGGCCCACAGTATTTCCGAGAAGATCTCAGCCATCCGTCCAAGGGGACGTTTAGTGCATGATCAAGCCATGTCGTCATTTCGTCTGTCGTAACTTTGAAGCATTACGAGCAGCCTCCTCCCATCTAGGAAACGCGAAATTCCAAAAGTGCCTTTGAATATAGGCACAGGGTCACAGCCCGCGGTCAGTTGGGGGTGATAGAAAGAACTGCGCAAAGGGCCAAAGCGACGGGTTTAGCTGCAAAAGGGATCAGTGTGTTCTCCAGGTGCCAGTTCAACTTGATCTCAATCCTAGTACTTGCTCGGAGTGAATGAAGAAGAGAGAGGGTGGTTGAAACCTCGCCTCACTCATTAATTGCAGGGGATGGAGGGTCTAGAAAACTGTCTTCCCGAGGAAGTGATGTGTATCGATTTTCTCAAAGACGCCATGCCGAAGTCCTCAGCTCAACAGAGAAGTTTGCACATGCTATCCGAGCACTTAATAGCTCAGCTACTCTCCTTACGGGCGCCATGCGTAGTTAAGGTGGCATTTAAAGAAAAATATCAGTGCGAGTTTGATTGAAGGGACACCCAGTCTTGGGTGACTGAGGCACGCCTCTGTGAGGAGAATTTTCCTGAGTATATAAACTCAGTCTTTGTATTTTGTAAAGCATCAATGGTTGAGCAGAGCTCCCTACTGTAATGTTGTTAACTGCTATTCTAGCTTTTAGCTTATGCATCTGTATATGAGATTTCTTGTTTTATGACAGACAGTTCTTCTTACTCCACCTAATTTTCATCTCATGCTAAGAGAGTTCGTGATTGACTGAGTCGCGCGAGTTATTGCGGTTATGTTATGATAAAAGATTTATTGTTGCATTGCTGCATTCTCTGGCTTTGTGTTTGAATGTAAGATGATATCACATTTGGACATCTTCTTCCTCAGTCTGTTAGAAACCTGTTGTTTATAACAGACCTCCGCTTTTCTCTTATACAAGTCTTCCACCTGTTCACCCTTTACTACAACTCACTGTCTGAAGTTTACGCAAGACCTCACTTGCTCATGCATACCTGGCCTAGTTTTAGAGTCGGAACGCTATTGTTTTGAGTTTCCCACCATTCGATCACCCATCTATGAACAACCATGACATAAAACTGATGGGTGTCGGGCTCTGCTCCTGCTAGCAATCCAGGAGTGACTTCCGTTGCCAACATAGGTGACGATTTAGTCAGAAGAACATGAAGCTATGATATGGACATTTTCGACAATTCCAGGTTTGACGGAGATGTCAAGGGGAATAGTGGGTGAAATATTTCTTAAGTATCCTTCAAAAAACACATCGTGTGTGGACTCAGGAATGGTTGAGATGACGACAACGGTCGACGGAGTCGAGATCTGTTGGTAGTTCTCAATGGTATGTTGCTCCAAAAAGAGGATGGAACGATGATGCCCATCATCCCAAGGGGTGTCCTCCATGATAGACATGATCATCTTGTCTGTAGGAAAAATGACACGAAAAGGATCGGGAGACAACTCACCAAGAGAGGGGGTAGAAGGGGTTGTCGATTGAATGGCCTGATAGGTGGATTCGACCAGACTTAATGACATTGCATCACTGTAACGAAGATGATCTTCAGGGTCAGGTACTATGCAGGGGTCGTGAGACGCAGGAAGTTCGAGAATCAAAGTGGAGATCATGTTGATTGAAGCAACAGACGGGCGTGGAACAATGGGTGGTGGAATGGGGAAAGTACCCATTAACGAAGAGTATTTAAGAAGGACGACACTGACGTTCTCATAACCTAGTGGGGTTTTAGTGATGAACGGTACGTTACCAGTACGAGTATCGGAATTAAAGAAGGCTAGTTGGTTGACGGTGACGACCTTGCCTTGATGTGGGAAACGTACCACACGGAAAAGGGTCAACACAACTGCGTGCATGGAATCGATCCAGCTACGGCCAAGCAGAATATTGTAATCAAGGGGAGCGTCAACGACTTCCACTTCAACTTGGACCGTTTTGCCTTCTAACGTGATGGGAAATGAAGGAAGGACACCATAGGGCTTAAAACCAGAGCCATTGAAGGATTTAAGAGTGTTATGGGATTCATTCAAAGGGGGAGAGCCAATGGATTTCCAGCAAGCAAGAGACATGACACACGTCGAGGCACCCTTGTTGATAACGGTTCGGCAAATGTTTTTGTCAGAGACAACCACTTGGATCTGGAGTGCGAGTTCAGGGGGTAGCTGTGGAATGTGATCTTCCAAGTCAAAGATTATTAAATTTGTATCCTTCAGGTCGATTGCATCGATAGCTTTCAACAGTGCCTTATGTTGTGTGGGACAACTTTGAAGGACTTCGAGGGCTGACATCACATAAGGTGCTTGGGCTAGATGTTCAACAATGCTGTAGTTCTGGGCTGCACGAGCATGAGGATTGAAAGCCGATTTCTGAATGACGCCTTTTGGGGGGGGTCGCAGAAATGTGTCGTTCGAGATGAAGAGGACCGTTGGTAGGTGGAATTGCGGGAGAGGGTTGAACCGAGGAAGGAGGTAAATCATCAACCTTCTCTTTAAAGGGAGAATAATATTTGGCTCGAGTAGTGAGTGCAACGTCGCTCTGCTTTGAATCACCAGTACACATCAAAACATATGATGTAGTAGAAGATGAAGGTTGTTCATGAATGACCAACTGAGCCTATTGTTGAGATGGGAAGGGTTGGGACAAAACGGCCAGAGCAGGTGGTTTTGGAGCTCCTTGAAGGAACTTAGTGACCTTGGCACGTCATGGACAATCCTTCGTGTAGTGATCATTACCACAGAAAAGACAAGGGTATCGTGGTTTGCGCTTATCCCGATCGTCAACAGGGGTAGTTTTGGTTCTCTCTACTTGAGAAGTATTTTTGTCCTCCTTATTCTTACCTCTCCCCTTTTTAGATTTGTTTTTACCGGCTGGGGTAGATTGGACTGCATTTACCTCATAAGTCTTGCCGGTGGGAGGGGAAGGAGATGGAGCATTTTGAACATTAGAAGAAGTAGGTTTGGGGTTTGTGCTTGAGGCGGAATGTGGTTGGGCCTAGAAAGTGCTAATCGCACCGTCAGCTGCATGTGAAGCAGCTGGAGTAGTTGAAGTGGTGGAAGTGGAAGGATGAGGTAAGTCAGGTAGTAAATCGTAAAGGGTTCCCATTTGCGAGTAAACGAGGTCAAGATATTGAGCACAATTTATGGTCTGTTCTTCCATGACTACTCCACCCATGGCAATGTCATGACCGATGTCGTTCAAAAATGATTTGGTGAACCATTCTGCCAGCAACTGATCGAGGAGTTCTATTTTAATAATGCATCGTCGCCGTCACCACTCATGAATGTGATCGGATATATGAGTGGCCTTGTTCTGTTTGAAAGAAGTCAAAATCTCGGTCCCCGTGTCATAACGAATTGGTAACTGGTAGTGTGTGAGGAAAGCCATAGCTAGGGTGTTGAAGTCAGAGAAGAAATCTCGTGGCAATTCTATATACCACTTCGCAGCAGAACCTGTGAGAGTTTGTTGAAAAAGACGTAAACGAATAGAGTCATCCATCAATGAGTTGGATGAACACCATAGGTGAAAATTCATAACGTGATTGTTTGGTTCCTCTCCTGATTTTCCGTCGAATTTAGGAATGTCCAATGGTAGCTTGGCTGGTATAGCAGGCCATTGGGGAGAGTGACGAATTGGATCATTTAAAATCCTTGACAAATCTGGAAGATCCAAAGTGGCTATGAAGCGTAATTGTCGATTCACTTGCGGGTACTGATGGCTTTGGGGAGGAAGCCCTGTCGGCAAACGAGTAGGACCATAAGAAGTTTTCATATAATGTGAAGACCCAGGCAGATTCAGTGGTGGTTGAAGAGGATAGTATCCCATAGGATTGTACCCTGGAACAGGGACTTGAGTTTGAGCTTTCGCCCCCCAAATGGGATTGAACAAACTTGGATATGGTTGGCCCATACTAGGGGGTATTACAGACGCAACTGGAAACTTCTGCCCCCCAGTTGATTGAGGAGGATGTTGTGTCAACTGATTCCAATACTGGGCTAAGGACGGAGGTATGTTTTTCCCATAAGGCGGGGTCAGTCCTCCTATCGAAGGTGGTGTTCCAATTTGGGGTTGTGTTCCAATTAGAATTTGCGTTCCAATAGGAATTTTCCCGCTAAGAGGGGGTGGAGTCATACCACCTTGGTGAAATTGTCCACCGACGGGAATCTGGTAAGTTGGAGTGAATGAAGGAATAGTGCCACTAGGATTAATACTGCCAATAGAAGACGAAGAAGGTCCTCCAAAAGGAAATTGAGGGAGTGTTGGAATAAAACTGCGAAGAGAGTGCCCAGAAGAAGAAGGACCACCAGGAGAGCTAGATGGGGTTTGCATAGAAGTGGGAATGGAAGCATTCAATGCACGGTATCCGAGTGGTAGTGTCGGAGTGACATTGGGCGTTCACGGTGTGCTGATGGGAGCAAGACTAACCACAATAAACCTAGTTGGAACACTTGTAGTATCTATGATATGGGCCATTTCAACAGGGACGGTAAAGTGATAGGCTGTAGTAAATGGTACTATCTCTGGACTAGAGATTTCGAAAATCACAGGTGGGTTGATTTCGGTAACCACAGGTGAACCTAGACTAAAAAGGTCCCGTCGGAAAACACCCTTAGACCAAAAAAGATCTTGGCCTTCTATGCATGGAAAGGGTCCAACTGGTGATCCATAAGATGTAACAACTAAGTCTCCGGAGGAATTCAGTCGCATAAAAGTTCGCTCAGAATCAGGGTGAAGTCGAAAGTCCTCTCGAGTATTAGTAATTCGGAAATGCTCTAGAGAGTCAGTTCGTTCCACTTGTGGTGTGGTGACAACTGTGACTTCACTCTGTCGAGGAGAGCCCTCAGGTGTACTTGTAGGCAAGGGTTGAGAACCTTCCAGATGCTCTGGAGATAAACCCTGCATTCTACGTGAACGATGTGGAGGAGCTATTGTAAATGAGTGACAAGCTTCACGAAGAAAATCTTATGGTCAACTTTGGTAAACAAACAACACGAGCTAGTAAACAAAATCTAGGAATCAACACCAAGAAAACAAGACCTTCTAATTCCGAAGTCACTAGTTGGTGATGAAATCCAACGTCGCAACAACAAGACGAGAAGGGGATAGGCTCGGATGGGAAAGTTACACTGACGACCTGCTTAATGGACTTACACCCTGGTGCAAGATCCCACACATAATCATGGGTATACCCTCCAAGGAGCCCGAGTGCATTTGGTCAACGTCAATTCCAGGTACCGTGAAGACTTTCCCCTTCACAGGCACCTTGTGTAAGAACCTAGAAAGATAGGCCACTAAGGTTACCACTGACAACAATAAAGCCTGGGGGGACGGTCGACAGTCCGATCCACATGCAAGTGTAGGGTATCTAGCCTGAAATCAACTCAAAAGGCTTCCACTCATCATTGTGGGTATACCTCTGAGTGATCCCCGTAATATGTGCAATCTCTACACCGATATCAACAAAGCAGAGTGAGTAACTCTGCCAATATCAATGCGACCTCATGCTTGACCCTTGTGTGAGAAGGGCTTCCCAGGACAAGATGTTGCAAATGGAATTTAACACTCTTTAACACAAGATGCTATTGTGTGTTTTGTGCTTTGGAGAGTGTATCTCTCTTCCTACTCCAAAGTGCTATCCTAGCTAAATGTTGGTGTAATAGAGCCCTAGAAAAGAGTTACTAGGTAAATTTTACAATTGCGTAGTGTTATTAAGAGTTGTTGTTACTCAAAGGAAACATAGATGAAACTTATGTTTTATAAGACTCTGACCCAACAATGCATGGATGAGAATGAAATATAGAAAATTTTCGTTCAATGAATCCTATGTATGGAAGGAAAGAGAAGTTTTATGGATCAAACTTTGAACTACAAGACACAATTTCCTTTAAAATGCAAATGCAACAAATCATGCATCAATAACAATTCTCTATTGTTTCTTTTTTCAATAACTTCAACAATTGATTTTCAATGTTTTTGAAAACGAAAATGCTTTTGAAAGAAAAATGTTTGTTTACTTTTCAAAAAGGACCTACACCATGATGGTGAGAGCAAAGAAAATAAAAAAACTAATGAACAAGCAATGGATAAAAAACCCAAACCACCCTTTCAATTTAAACAAAAATAACAAGAAAACCAAATTAGTCCTCTCAATTACATAAGAAAAGTGATCTTTCAAAGAATAAGAAAATGATAAATACAACTAAGCTCAACTTTCAACCGATCGCGAGTCCTTAACCAAACAAGCACACTCAGATTTCGAAATCAGAGAGTATAGCTTTGCCAAGAAAAGTCAAGAAATGAAAGTCAAGAACAATTGACAAGAAGAGCCTTTGAAATCCTAAGACTATTCGTGCACAAAAACGAAGACAAGAAAAACATCAATCAATGGTCCAAAACACTCTTGTTATGCACTTATATTTATTTGGGCAGTTGATCATGCCAAAGTCTTAAAGAAAAAAATTTGAAAAAATGGGTTCACAGGCTGAGAGTGTTACACAATGCGAGAATATGTGATTCTTGCAGGTGAGCTTTGAGCAGAGTGCGAGAACCTTGCACTGAACCTAAAGACATGGTGCGAACTCAGTATATTCTTGCAGGCTACTGTGGAGTGCAGTGCAAGAATGTCTGAAACTAATCAAATTTTTGGAAAAAGACACAAAATTTGAAGAGGCCTCTGGACCCAAAGGGTCTATCAGGGTATCCTGAAGACTCAAAGATTGATAAGAGTGGAGAAAAGTAAGGCAAAAGAAAATGGCCATGGAAAAATACCAAAAACCACAAAAAAAGGAGTTATCTCCCCAGTGGAGTCGCCAATTTTGTTATCGGACTAATCGGTAGGTGTGGACACTAACAGATCTCCCTAGATCCACTTGGATCTAGAACAAAATAGAACAGGACATGACTCTTTCCCTAAGTTTTGACCATTGAATTAGCTAGTAGGAAGGAACAAATAAAATACCTTTGTATCACTTCCTAGGGTCTCTATTGCTCCCGCTTCACTCCGGTGCTCTCGTGAGGTCAAGACCAAGACAACACAAACCAACCAAAGTAAATATAGCAAAATATATTCAACTGTCAACTTATGTGTATGATCAAGGAATTACACAATAAAGTGAGAATAGCTTTATGGGAAAGGGACATGCCACTGTATCATATTAATTGAAAGTAAATATTACAACCTAATTGCCTTGATGTTGCAAGCTTCCTTTCGATGGCTCTTGGCTACAACACACACACTTGCTCAATCCTTGCAAGAAGAAGATCAAATCCTCTTGATAGACTTGCTAGAGTCTTCAAGCTCCTGTTTAAGCTAAGTCCTTCACACAATTCTTTCACCAATTCTCCAATGAATCTTGCTTAACCTTTTCCATGAGAATTTCATCAATATATAGGAGAGAATGAGATGGTTACTTAGATAAGAATGATCCCACAATATCAGGGAATCCATTACAAGGATAACCATTCGAATGCCAACCCATTCTTCTAGAAGATTCCCTTCTAGAATCATCGAGAATTCACTTTTTCCAAGCTTTAGAGAAGGTTCGCACCCTAGCTATGTTACATAGTGCGAGAAGTTCGCACCCTAGCTTAAGGCATCTTGCGAGAATGGGTCATTCTCGCACCCTGGGATACTAGCAACCTACGAACTCTCTTCAAAAGTGAGTTTTCTAGGAAGAGATGAATAACACTTTTCTCAGGAGAAAGTTCTTATGAGAAACCTGAGTACACCAACATCAATATATCATCATTATGACCAAAATCATGGGTAACAGGAGGTACAAAATGCATCAGGGTCCATCAATTTGGGCGCGATGGGTGTCGTTGGGGATATTAGCGTGAGACTTACATGCTACAAGACAAAATGTCTTGTAGCTTAGCAAAATTAGGATAAAATTATGCGCTGGATAGCGCCAGGCTTAATTTTCTCCTTTTTACACCATAATTTCGCATTTGTGTATGAAACTTGACCCAATCTAATTAATCAAGGGGCATTTCAACTGTGTTGATCCTGCTGATGTTTCGTTTTCCCTTCTTCCTTTGGGAAATTATTTGTAGGATGGAATATCATTTTCCCCATGAAATCATTGAAGGGAGAAATCTCAATCACCATCTGATCCTATGAAATATAGGGTTATAACACATTCTTTCAAGACATAACATGAGGTAGATATCCTCTCATCCAAATCTCATGAATCATAACCACAAAATAAATCACTGCAACCACTGCAGGTGATCCTTGTGCTTCTGTGTTTGAAGCATCCATTTCCAATGTCTTCACCTGGTTTTTCCATGTGTCTACTAACAACACCAAATGCATGTGAAATGTTGACCATTTCCCATCGCAATCATCAAAATTCCTACTAGCATATATTACTCGAGACATATAACCATTTTCTTCTTCATCAGTTAGGACATAAACCTGAAGAAAAACTATAATGGAAAGACAAAGTAATTTTACCGGTTTCAAATTATTCATAGCGAATTTCCTGAGTATCTTCACCACATACTTTTGTTGTGATAACCAAGATTACCATCCTTTCTGTCTCTGTGTATTTCCATGCCCAAAATTTTTTTTTTTTGCTCCCATATCCTTCATAAAAAATGTCCTAACCAACTGAGCCAACCTGTTGACCTCAACCATGCTTGTGCTTGCAACCAGCATAACATATAACACCAATATAATGAATATGCCATAAACACAATGGTTATACTCACTTCTTGTAAAATATTTCTCACCATGAAGGAATCAAACATCTTGTACCATTTTCCTGGCATGCTTCAGGCCATACAATGATTCTTGAGTTTGCAAACAAAGCTTCTATTGCGATTATGAACTAACCGTTCTGGTTGTTCCAAACACATCCCCTTATCCAAAAAAATCCATGTAAAACAATTTTAACATCTAGTTGTACTAACACAACTAGTGCTAACATAACATGAATAGAAACAAGCTTTTAACAACTGGTGCATGGAAATCAACACCTTCCAAATACCCTTCTACTACCAGTCATGCTTTGAACCTTTCATCTTTTATAAAAGGAGATTCATCAAACATTGCATCTTTTTCCATGATGATTTTGTGGGTAGTAGGATCCCACAGTCTGCATCCCTTGTCATCATCACCATATCAAAGATCCACCTGTTTGATTTGGTTCCTACTTAGAATGTTGATAAAAAACATAAGCAACAAAACCAAATAATTTCACATTTGAGTAATCACTAGATGACCTGTTCATACCTCTTCCATAATATTCCAGTCTTTTGCAACCGATGGTGATCGAGTTACCAGATAACACAATCGCTTTTGTCCACAACTATTTCTGCAACTTGGCATTACTGAACATGCTTATTCGATCCCAACTTCCTTGCAATACTTTCCAAGTTCGATGGATATGAACCTACCTTCATCATATATTCTCAAATGCTTGATTGACTTGCCAACACATCAACATTTCTACAGACCCACCTTTCTAACCTGGACACACTGACTGCTCCACCTCAAACTTTGCATTTGAATAACCTTGACCAAATCTAACCAGGCTGTCCAAGTAAGCCTTCTCTGCTTACCTCTAGGCCCATTTACAGTTGGAGTTCACCAATACTTTTATAGGCTTCATTACATGAAATCCATGGAAATAATACCATGGGATACCCAAAAAATATGGACCCGAAAAACCACCTGCTTTTACCTAAAAACTAGATTTAACTCATTAACTCTTTCACCAAGTCAAGGTTAAATCAACATACATGCCCCCCAAAATATCCAATCTACCTAAATCTATGTCTAGACTTTTCATAGGTGACCTGATAAACCAGGGGCACACATTCCTATCGAGGTCTTACAGATGTATGCCCATTTACATGGAATCAATAATTTTTACAACTCCAAGGTAAATACAATTTTTTTTTCTTTCACGGTGACTCAACCATCACTGCTCTTGCAGTTTCCTTGTTGTACAAGAAGATCCTGCATCTTGAGGTTCCATAACTCAAAGTTATTTTTGTTGTTTAATTTCTCCACCTAAAACTTTGAACTCTGGAGTGCACAAAATAAGTGATCCACCACAACTTCCATGGGTATCGTACCAAAAAAAAAATGTGATCAACGATTGGTCACTGATTTTAACCCCTCCTTGCAGAGTGTGATAATCCCGAAACTGACGGGTATCACACCACCCATAGAGTCTTGAGATGCACTGATAACACAAGTCCGAGACCAATTATTGCCCTTTTTCTTACCACTGATATTTTAAATAATTATTTCCTTTGGAAAACCTATCAAAATGGATCGAAATCACTTCGATGGACATGCAACGAGAATTCGCAGCAACAAACTAATATCACCCTAGCAAGGAATCTATCCTCTATCCTCAACAGTTTCAACGAAAAATACAACTCATTATTGTTGTCTATTGCTTTCTTCTCTGCGCATCGATTTCCAACGAGTGGTTTCTCTTCTCCTTCGCTCTCAGATCCTTGACCTCTGTGCTCTGATACCACTTGTTAGGAAGCAAAATAAAAACATAACATAAACAAAGCATAAAATTGAGAACAACAAACCAAACACATCAACAATCACACAATTGACACAATGATTTACGTGGAAACCCAATACGGGAAAAAACCACGGGGCAATGATAATCAATATTCTTATTGTTCAAGGGAGAATTACAATAGCAAACACCGACATACAACCATCCTCTCCTCACATACACACAACACGTCAGTATTGTGTCTTGCACTCACACACTCACTACACATTGCACTCTCACCTCTATGGGTATGCTCGTATATATAACATCTCTCAAATAGTTAGACTAATTGATTATAATTAGATCTACCAGTTACACAATCTGTTCACAAAAGAGTGCATGCATGCATATTCCTAATATAGTTGCAAGCATGTGCATGTGACTACATGGGAAATTCATTGGCATGTTTCCGACAGTTAATACCATGGGAAAAAATTCCATAGTCTTAACTACATTGATAAAAAGAAAATATTATTATTCATTGCAAGAAATTTTGTACTTTGAACTATATTGTTCATACTTACATTATAGTAACATTTTCATGTAAACACGTCATAATGACATGCATATATTATTAATAATTGGAAGAAACTCCATCTCAATTATATTATTCATAGTTGTATTATATTGAATTCCATAATCTTCACTCCATAAACAACTTGAGTGGGCCTAATGGTTAAGTACATGTGCTTCCTCCTAGGAGGTCACATGTTCAAATTCAGAGGGGGGTAGAGTATGTACACCCCCATATACTTTAGCAGTCAGATTGCTACACTAAGGGGGTCTCTTGTCCCACAAACAAGGGGGTCTCACACACCAATTTGGCATCTGGCTTCGTCGTGACCCTGAAATTAGATTATTATTATACAACCTGACTGAACTTGATGGTTAAAAACATATGTTTCCTCCTTAGTCACAAGTTCAAATCTAGATGGGGGTAGGGTATGTATAGCTCTGTAGACTTTAGCAGTCAAATCATTGCGCAAAGGGAGTCCCTTGTCCCACAAACAAGGGTGTCTCATACACCAATATCGTGTTTGGATTGGTTGCGACCTTAAAAATAGATTATTATTATTATTATTATTATTATTATTATTATTATTTATTATTGACTATATTGATAACACATTATTATTATTATTATAGACTATATTGATAACACGTGAGGAATTTTCATAATACAAACAATATTGTATTAATAACAGGGATTTTTATTCACCTTATGTAATTTCACGAAGAGCATGGTAAGGCATTAATAACACTACTTCATAATCTCTCAATAATTTTTTCTCATGTAAATCCACACATTAATAACACTACTTTTGTAACATCCCTAGTTTTAATCCTCGCAAATTATAATGTAATTGTATAAATGTGATTTACGTTAGTGAGTTAATGTGTTGGGGCAAAGAGCCCATGTTGATTTAATGTGGTCGAGGGGAGAATTTGCATATTATGAGCATTGAAGTAATTAATATAAATAGTAATTGCTAGCTGTGATACGAGAGGAATGAAAATGATGGGGGGCTATGATTCCACAAGAGAGACGGGCTCCAAGGGGAAGTTATTCATGGGTATTAATCCAACCCACATTCCTTAAATTATTATCATTGTGTATAACCTTCTATTTGCTATTGAGCGTTCCTAAATCCAATCATTAAGCTCATGTAAGAAGGTGAGTGTGATGAATCACATCCCATAGTTATTGGAGAGCATGGGCATGCATACGATCAACTTGGGGAAGAGTGTAAATCAAGTCAAGCAAGCAAGGGAGAAGAAGGCAAATTCGTATGCAGAATAGAGACAAGTCTTACATGCAAATTTTGGGCAGCAAGGGGAGAGCTGAGTGTTGGGAAGAGCACCAACAATGGTATACTTGAAGGCAACCATTGTTTGGTTGTGTTTTTATGCTAAGAAAGAGGCTTGTGTGTCTATAAAATGGGCGGTAAACCTATAGTGCGATTTCTTGTTGAGGAAATGGCTCAAGAGCCTTGTGAAGGATGTTATGAGTACTCATTGGGCAGATGAGAGTTCATGAAAGTCCCCAACTGAGAGTTTCTGGCCAATCGAGTGTAGTGGAGCCCTGATAAATGGATGATACAACTTGAGGGACTATGAGAAGTGAAGGTGGTACATTCCTTGGGTGGTCCAGGTTGTGGGCAAGAGATCTGGAAGATTGGAACTGTTGTAAGAGAAGAACCTGGGTTTGGGGCTGCTGTGTGCGGAGAGTGGAAAACAAGAGGGTTGGATCTCCTTGTGGACTCATAGCCTCAGCTCGGGGGTGGTCTGTTGTTGGGATTTGGAACAACAAAGCCTATGGTTGGGAGGTCCATTCTTCATATGCAACCAATTGAATTGCATTTATAAGAAAATAAGTGTTTTTGTTGTGTTATTTATGATTATTCTGTTGTGTAAATAATCTCTGAATGCTATGTTATATTTTGATGGGTTTGCATGCATTCATGAATTTATAAATGTTGTAGATGCATGGATAAATCAACATGTTGTTTATTGTAGTTTTATGGGCCTGCTACCCCTTGGTTTTCTATTATATGTATGGAGGCTAAATCATTTTTCAACGGTACTGAGCATGAATGCTAGGTACCTTACAACTTCCACTCATTATTTACTTTTCACGTAAATCTTCACTCATTTAAAATACTAACATTTTAAGGCATTAATAAAATTACTTAATATTCACATTTTAAATAAACCTCATCTTAATCTATGTATTTTTTTTAATCCAAAATCTTCGTAAAATATATTAATCTTAATTTCTCTCATTTATTTTTTTAATCCAAAATCTTCTTAAAATATATTAATCTTAATTGCTCTCATTTATTCTAATTTTTTTTTTTTGTTTAAATTAATATATTATATTAAAAAACAATATATTAAAAACATTATCAAACATCTACGTCTTGAATTAAATTCCATAATAAAGAAGACTTGTAAAAGAAGGAAACGATCTAAACCTATTTAATGATAGATTAAATAAAAACTTTAAACTTTTTAATTCGAGATAATAAAAAAGAAAATATAAGATTTATATAATTTGATATTTAGAATAATAAAGGGAAAATGTTGAGGGAATTGGTCCAGTTTTGATTTTCATATAAACTTTTTTATTTAAAAATATGAAATTTCACAATTTATTATAATAATGAATTTTTTAAAATAAATATATCAACTTATTATTTAATAATAAATCAAATATCCCAAAAAAATAAAATACAATTATTTTAACTAATTTTTTAAAATCCAAAATCACACCTCCACCATTCTACTTGGAATAAGTGCAATCAATCTATACGAAGTCATCTTTCTCGAGAGCACAAGTTTCATCTTACTCTACAGCGCAAATTTGATTAAATTTGTTTTTCTATTCTGGGAGACGAGAAACATTAGGATTTTATTTTTTATGTCATTTGCATTTCCCTTTATTTTCGATTCGTCTTTTGAATTACACGAAAGATAAGGGATTCTCTTTTCAGCTAATTTCCATTCCTACCATATTATTCCCATCACCTTTGTTTTTTATTATAGTTTGGATCAGGAATACAAGATTGTCAACATCATTTATTTCTTAGTGTTTTATTTTTCTATATCATTGTTTTTATTTTATTTTCCTATTATTTTTTTTAAGTAAGAAGTAAAAATTATATTAGAAACCTTTCAAAGGTAAAATAGAGATTCCAGGTACAGTAATAGTTTTGGATTTGCTGATGGGGCTACCCCAATAGAGGGGAAACCAGCCCAATCATCAGCTCAGTCATCAAAAGATTTATATAGCCGACATGGCACTAAAGTCTGAAACTATATAAACAACAACAGAGAATGACACGTAACCTAAAAGCTTGACACATAATCTAAACTCTGGACACGTAACCTGGCCAGGTGCCTTGGAGATCTCCAGGCCACGGCTCCTCTTCGATAATCGCTGTTCCATCCCCCCATTGATATTCGCCCTTCGCTGTGTCGTCGATGCTCGGACTGGTGTTCTCAGTATCCTTCGTCTGAGGCTCGGTCTCGAGCTCGCTTTCAATCCTTTTCTAAACGAACACTTCGCTGGACTGCATTCCTACTTCTTCGTCGTGGGTGGTTGCGCCAGGTTCCTTTTGCTCATCTGCTTGGATGCCCCCGAAATCATCCATTGGTTCAGGCTTGGAGGTCGCTCCTCCCGGGTCTGTAGGGACAGCTGCATGCAGAGATGAAAGGAGCTGGAGAAAGAGCTCAATTTTCTCAGTGTTTAACTCGAGACGGAACCTTAAGTCTTCCACCCCCTGGCGGAGGTCAAAGACTAGACCATGGAGGATGGATATCTTGTCCTTAAGTTGCTCATCGTGAAGTGGGTTTACAGGTGTGCAATTCTCATGGGGTTGGCCACGCGAGGTTAAAGGGTGCTAGGTTGCAGAGGTGCCAGGAGGAGCCATGAAAGGTGAGCCAGGTGGTTCGGTCATCGACAGCGAGTGAAGAACGCACCAGGACGAGCTGTGCGACTGAGGGACTAGTGGAAGGAGATGGGTGGTCTCTTTCGCAGGTGGTGGCTCAGAGGGGGGAGCCATAGGCCGACGAGGTCTCCAGGGAGAGCCTCGTCGTGGCCTCCCTCTCAACCTTAGCTTGTGTCTCGGCATAGAATTACTATAGCAGCAGGCGAAAGTCCAGAGATGAAGGGTAGTTTCCGGGGGGTCGCCTGTGCTAGTCCTCGTCAACCATGGCCTTGGTCGGAAGAGCACCTCCAGCCAACAACACATACAGTGAGCCATAACCAGTAGTCACGCCATACCAAATACGTCGGGAGGGAGGGGCGTTAATGCTCGCTCGTATGGCATGAGGGGTATTAAATTTGCGAGAGGGTGGCGGATGGGGGCACGAGCCCATCGCGTGGCTCCGTGCCCCGCTGTCGATCTTCGCGCTCCTTCGAATGCCACGTATCCATTGATAACACCCCATCCGGGGAATTTTCCTATTATTATTACGTTGTAAGTGTAATTTATTATTTCTTAGTGTTTTATTTTTCTATATTATTGGTTTTATTTTATTTTCTTATTATTATGTTATTATGTTGTAAGTCTAATTTATTATATCATTATGTTGTAAGTGTAATTTATTATTTTGTTATGAATTGTGTTATTAGTTTTTGTAATGGGATATAGTAATGAGTTTGTTTTTGATATGACATTGATGTGACATTAATTTACTTTTTACCATAAATTTGTGTATGCAATGTAATGTTTAATATATGAAAACAAATATATATTTTTGGATATAGTAAAAATATTTGTGTTTCCCATTTTTAATTGGTTGATAAAATTGAAGTGTTATCGCTTCACTTCTTTCAATATGTAGAATTAATTACATAATCAATGAATTTCACCAATCACCACATCTAAATATAAAAAGTTGTATTATGTATTTATTATTATGCATTATTATATTTATATTATATGTATTCTCTAATATATTATTTATTATTATATTTATATTATATTTATTATCTAATATATTATTTATTATTATATTTATATTATATTCATGAATATTATAGTTCCATTCAACTTAGGTTCATTATACATTTTGAATAACAAACAATCCTCAATTATTATTTTTTGACAAAAAAATATTCATTACTTGTGCATTTAGTTATATTAAGTTTCATTGTTCAACATATATTTCCCAACTAACTCGGCGGAGACTGCGTTGCCATGCAACCTTTGTTTATTTTCATTATAAGTGTAAATTCATTTTAACTTTAAATTTATTA
>JZKD02S1631313.1:146959-158943 GCA_000966675.3 Picea glauca | reverse complement strand
AAGGTCATTCGAATCAAAGGAAACCATCCTAGGGCTTGGAGGGGGTGTGCTCGGAACGAGCAGAATTCCTCCTTGTTTTGAAAATCCTAAACTGGAAATGCTAAAAACATAGCCGGTAGACACATCACTCCTCAAGAGAAGAGTGGGATCATCCAAATACTGCATCGACGTGATCACTTTCACAACCAATGATTGAATTGACTGCATGACTACAAGGTCTAAAGGCACCTCACCCCCCAAAAGAGGAGTGGGATCAGTTGATTACTGCATCGGCATGACCACTTTCGCAACCAATGGTTGAAATTGCTGCGAGACTACAACGTCTAAAGGCACCTCACCCCCCAAAAGAGGAGTGGGATCAGCTGATGGCTGCATCAGCATGACCACTTTTGCAACCAATGGTTGAATTGGCTGCGAGACTACAAGGTCTAAAGGCACCTCAGCCCCCAAAACAGGAGTGGGATCAGCTAATGACTCCATTAGCATGACCATTTTCACAACCAATGGTTGAATTATCTACGAGACTACAAGGTCTAAAGGCACCTCACCCCCCAAAAGAGGAGTGGGATCAGCCGATGACTACATCGGCATGACCACTTTCACAACGAATGGTTGAATTGGCTGGGAGGAAACCTCAGAAGACTCAGAATTAGAAGATCTTGCAGACAGGAACCACAATCTTTGTACCTTTGGAATGCCAGGGCACAAATGAGTAAGGTGATCTCCTTTGCAAAGATTACAAGGGAACTTAGGATTACTTCCTATTCATCTAGGTTTCTCAATAGAATCAATGCCCCCAGCATGACTAGCACTCGTTGGTTGCACATCTCCAACATGAATTGTAGAGGTTAGTGATGGGTTGATAACATGACTCGTAGAGGTTAGAGACCTATTACCAGTATGACTAGCAGGGACTGGAATTTTTTCCCCAGTATGACTTGTAGAGGGTGGGTGCTTTCCCCTAGAATAACTTGCAGAGGCTAGGTGTTGGTCTTCAACGTGACTTGCAAAGGTTGTCGACCTATATCCAATATGACTCGCAAAGGTTGGTGATTTCTTCTTCATACTATTCATCTTTATATTTGGTTTAGACTTTCAGTTACTAGTGACTGTACTTTCACCAGAGGCGGGAGAAGGAGGAGGAGAAGACTTTGTTGATGAAGGAACATCAACATGGTGCCCATGACATAAGGTGCTTAACTGAGAAGCATCAAGAGCATTCCGGACATTTGGAATGGTACCCAAACAAACCGGTAGTCCCACATTCAACCCAGGAATGTAAAAAGTGTCCATCAAAGGGACACCAACATTTCTAAAGAAAGGAAAAGCACAAGAATCCCCTTGCAAAGGGGTTCCTTGGTTGGTATCATCAGGAACTTTAGCCATGAATATATTATGAACAGGTTATCCCCTTGCGAGATCATTCAAATCCATAAAATTCTCACACACTGACTATGGAAAACTAAGGAGCCTTTAAGTTTTTAGAGTATTCATGGAATCTGAAGTACTTCTTCAAGCTGAGCAGCCAAACTTTTTCTTCTTCCCCCTTCTTAATCTCTCCATCAAAGGTGGGAAGTTTGGTTTTCTTGAACTCTTCGAGGTCACGACTCTTGGAATGTTTCCTCTTCTTTCCTCTCGTATGAGAATGGGAACTAGTTTTGACACTAGAATATTCCTTGGAGTTTTTAGTGTCCTTAGAGGAACATTCCTATGAGTGTATCTTGGCTCCATTTTGGGCCTTCCTTGAGGTACACCTCCTAGTATGACCACTTTCTGGACCATGCTTTTGTATCTCAGGTGGACTTGGATTTTTCTTAGTATGATTCTTGTCCACATGATTGTTTGTTGGACCATGTCATAGTTGCCTTTATATATCTTATAGACTTTCTTGTAGGGATGCATTAATTTCAGTCTTCTTTTCTTGCTCCTTTATCATCCATTCATTCTCAGTCTTATAAATATGTAATTATGGCATTAGGCTTCTTACAATTTTGGCCAAATGTGGAGGGGTTCCCACCTCCCTTCTTTCATCAGATTCTTCCTCTATATTGTGGGAGATATCCCCCAACTCATGGTGTGTCACCATCCCTTACATTGTAGTTTTCACATTGTTCACTGACTTCTTGAGTGTTGACAAAACATTTTGTGTTAGTTAGCTTCTTTATCTGGAAACATTAGCAACATACAGTGAAGATGTCCAAAGCATCTATCAATAGTAGAAGGTTTTGTTCCTCTCTTTAGTAGAGGTTCAGACTAGATTCTTATAGAATGGGGTAAGATAGGGTGTTACCCCATAAATTTCTTTAATAATATTTTTATGCGACTTGTGCATGAGCCCAAATAGACCAAATGTTCTTGCCATGCTCTGATACCAATTTGTAACACACCCAACCCCATTGAAGGAACATATAAGGGATGGGGAGTCAAATTTTTGCTTCCTCTACATTCATTTTCGATCCCTTAGTAAGTAATAATTGTCATCTTCTTCTCTCCCAAAGTTTATATCTCACACTACGTGCCTAAGCCAGCTAGCGGATTCCTCCTCGTGACCTTGAGCATAAAATCGGGAGCTAAAAGTTCTTCTTAGCAAAGGTTTTGAGACTTCGGGGCTCCCAGACTTTAGGAGCTCCAACAGTATTGCATGACGCTCCTCCCAAAGGATGAATTTTTGGATCGTCAGATGGTGGAGGGAATCAACGGTCCACATCATTCGTCGAAATCCTATGGCTGAAAAGGGACTTTGGGACTTTGAGCTTCACATATATTTCTTGCTCCACCATGTGATATTCCCAGAGTGTTGATTCAATAAAGTTATGAAGGGCCTCGATATTTATCCACGTGGCTAATAGTCAATGGTCATGAATTATTCTGGGAGTCCCAAAGGGTTAACACACTCTCTCTTCCTGAGCGTCAGACTAGCGAAGTTGTGAAGGAACTAGATATTGCTCCATGTGGTCCTGACCTTTGGGTCCTTACGCAATCCTATGACACTAGCTCCAAACTTCTAAACTCCTAGATACCAGGCTGCTGAAGTATCCACTATCGCATGGGATGATGTGTAATACACAGTGGCAAGCACAGGTGGGTCTCGAGTATCCCACCTTTCATATGAGCCCAACGTGGGTCATGCAGAAAGATAGATATTACACGTGTCCCCTATAGGGGGTGACATGTGTCGTATTTTAATGGGCCCATGGGGCCTACAGATTCACAAATCTAGGTGACACATGGCATACATAATATGGGTCCACATCACCTTGAGTGATGTAAGGATGCCACATCATCTCAAACTGATAGTTTCCCATCCCTTCGATCTCTGTCCGTAAGGGTCCACATAGTCCCTGGATCTACGACCTCCATTACTTTTGGGATCCGACATTTGAAAGTTTTGGCATTGAACCACCTCTATGCCCAAAATTGTTCAATGTTGGGCTGACCTTGGAAGGGATCTGAGGGTCGGGGAAGCTCCTGAATGATCCTTAGATCTATGGTTTTTGTCTCTTCAAGACTTCGACGTTTGGGGAGATCTATGTCAGATTGTTTCTATTCTCCCGGAGTGGAACTTTGTCGAATTTCCCTCAGCGTAGATCCAACATTCAAGGGATCTCTTGAATACCCTTGAATTGATGGCTCACGTTAATTCATGACGATTAAATGGGTCAAGGTTTAGTGGTGGAAGGTCTATTTTCCATGGAATGAAACCACCAGGTTTCAGTCGACCTCGTGGATAACTGTAATGGCCTGCCACCTTCAAATGGTTTAAAAAAGTGTAAGGTCATGATACTCCATAGATCCAAAATCTCGGAGTTCCAAAGCTAATAGGACTTAGGTCCTCTCTAGTCTAACACTAGGTTCCTAGACCTTAGTCACATGGGTCCTTTGAAGACTCTTGTGGGTTGCACGCTAATTCTTTTATCTGTAAAGGGGTTAAGGACCTAGACATGAACCTTTGGTCATAGAAAGAGGAGTCTGAAGGAAATTCCCTTTTTCCAAAGAGTTTGAACTTTACATTCCTGCTAAGGTAGGTCTGAGGGGTTGGAAAAACTTCAACATTTTAACAAATCCTACCCTGATTCTCCTGCAGATTCACATCCCATGACTCTCTAGCAGATAGGCTGAGGTGAATAGAGGACCATTTAGAAGCATAGATTCACAAAGAGACAATACATATTTCTACCTTTAATCATTCAATATATAACTCAGTCATAACCATATACATGCATTCAACTACCATTTCAATTTCAACACAATGAGTATGAAAATACTTATCAGAAGACCATATAAGGTTGTGAAGCGATTCTTGAAAAGGGTGCGTGTTTACACCCAACCATAGGCACAACCACTATTGACAAATTTACCACTCGCCACCCCCGAGCTAGACTATGATGCTCCAAGAGAGACTCTTTCTTATTTCTTAGCAACAGTCAGGGATGGAGGTTACCCTCCTCCTCCCACAGGATCCTAGCAGCAGGTTTTCTCTGTACCAAACAAGGAGTTATGTCCAAGGACATTCACAGTCACCTGTTAGCCTCATTTATCAACTTGTAATGAAAAACCTTTCCAACAACTTCTTATATTCAGAATGGTCTTATTCCCTAGTTCTTCGTTGAACCAGAGCGTTGTAGCCTCTCTTTTTCTCTTCTAAATATTTCTCTTGCGACTCTTCTCTCTTCACATATCACTTCCTCCTCTTCTTCGCCTATGCCCGTAAATTACCTCTTTCTTGATTTTCTCATTCGGGTTGCATGAGTCTAAATACCCATCTCATGGTCGGGTCTAGAAGTCTTACAGATGGGTATTGTTCCCCATCTCCTCATTAACTCTTGAGGAGGACTCTTCCAGCTACCACTTTGACTGGTAATTTATATCCGGGTCAGAGGATTGTTCTGAGTCATTAAATATAGTAAGTTACTAGTTTGGTGGGGGTCATCTCAACCATTTCTAGTTCCCCTCACCATCTCTCCCATAGCATCCATGGTCTATCTTGGCAAACCCCCCTTTCAACAATCATGCAACACTTATCCCCTTTCTATTAATAACATAAAATACACACATTGACTTTTATACAAAGTTTCATCAAATCAAACATTCACACATATCTAGTCCGTCATAGTCTCTTGGCCAGTTATAGTTGTATTTACAAATTGTGGAAAATAGGGGTATTACACGAAAACCATGATAAAATAATTGTCCAAAGAAATTACAAGGAGTTGGAGTGGTTTTAATTTCAAATGGGAAAAATTTAATCGTCAATATTTCCAGTCACTGTGTATGGGACAACATGCCCAAAACTCAAAATAATCTCAATCAAGCCAAAATATTCCAATTAGAATCTTGTAGATATTAAGATGAAAAAAAATTGAGTGTTCATTTTTACCACAAGAGGGACTTAATAAATTTTTTTATCTTAAAATATCCCACTTTTAAGATGACAAAATTCTTAAAAAAAATATTTGACATGGTGAAGAATGAATAAAATCAGTGATCTAAAAATTATCCCAGCACATAGGAAAGTTTTAAGAATGAAACAAAACAATTTCTTCCCATATAAAAATAATTTATAACCCAAAAATCCATTCAAGGAAAATCAGCATGCAAGCCTTCTATTTCTTTCCACCTTTGTTTAGAAACTTATTGTATTGTTCATCCAACAGGAAATAAAATGAAGAAGCAAACAAAAAATTAATTAAAAACTAGGAAGCAAAGCTAACTTATGCAAAAGAAAGACACTATTCTATTCTACCCTATTCCTATTTTATGCTACAATGTTTGAAAATGAGATATGTAAAGTCATAGTGCCAATGTAGCCATCCATATAATCCTAAGATTACAAGAACATGTCTATAAGAATATATTAGGAACAAAACTTGGAATAAAAATAGACTAAAAGTAGGAATAAATAAAACATTAAAAACTATATTCACCATATCAGATATGTGACTGTGATAATTCACATGAACATTAGATAAATAGTATTCATCCATCCATGATTCAATTCTATCATAAAAGGTTGCACTATTATCATAGAATTGATGGATGGATTTTAACGGAAAGTAGCATACCGAATGAGAAGTGTGCATAGAATATGTGTGAGGTATACTCGGTGAGAGAATTGTTGTGCAGACAAACTTGTTAATCCCTAAAGGAAAAACAAAATAATGAGGTCCTAACATAACCATCGATGTAGAGTGAAGTGCCTCACTGTCTTGGAAAACCTCCATGGACCCATACTTCAAGCAACCATCAACTTGAGATAGGCTAGTGCAATCAAATGATATACATGTGCTAGGACCAACAATGGTATAAGATATATCTTCAAGACAATGGTGGAAGCCACTAATACTAACAATCTCAATAAAGGGTCACTTGAATAATGAGACTCTCTATTAATAAAAGAATGAATATGAAACAAAAGAAAACATGGTCTGATATACATTTGCTACAACATTTCCTTCATCCCATGAAAATGGTTGATAATGCATAGATGTACTATGTTCATGGGAAGATGATTTATCCTCTGTATCTTCCATACGCACATTACCACCATCAAGTACTTCAAAAGGGGTGGGCCCCAATGCATTTATTTGAATAGGACAATGGGTGGCTTCCTGCAATATCAAACCATTAAATAGATTAGGATACAAATAATAATAAGTGGAAGAATTAAGAGAATTGAAATCTTATCTTGAACATGAAATATTTCCAAAAGTTGACTCATTGAAGGTTAGTTCCTCCTCTTTAAGAACATTGGGGAATGATTGTCAATTGGTAGGCTCCACATTAGGATTGGTTTCAAAATCAACACATTCTTGCTCAACATGGTTTTCCTCTTCCAAGAAAAATGTGGATTGTTGTGATAAAAGTGGTATGTCTTGTATGTTAATTTCTTATCCTTGAGTGAAATGATCAATGCGGTTGTTTTTCTCCTGCACAATATGAGAATTTGAAATATATTCCAAAAAACATTCATAGTTAGAAGAGAGGACCAAATCACAATAATTATTAGAACAAGAAGGTTCAATGACTAATACATAAGCAGTCGAAAAACATTCTTGATCTATATTGGATGGGATAAGAGAATTTATAAGAGAAAGACAAATAAAATCAACATAAATAAATTCCACTTTATCCATGGGTGAGGAAAATTTAATGTCATGAGTGTCCATATTTTATTTATCAGAAAAATGGTCATCATTCATGTGTTTCCCCATTGTTTTCTCTTCCATTCCTTGTGATGTAAAATATGAGATAGGATAATGAGAACCTGTATAACCATCGGTGTGACCCAAATTGTCCCATCATCAGCAGAAACACCCCCCTCTTAGTCTGCTATAGAAAAATATGAAATTGAATTTTCATTACGAGATCTATTTTTCGTCACAAGGAAAGAAAGGGTGAATGGAGTGGTGTGAGGATACATATATTTATTCCAAAAAAGAATTATCTCTCTAATCTATATCCCCCATAGAAAATAAAATCCATACATATGGATTCCAACTACACCATGAGCATTTTCAACATTCTTATTTAAATCTAAATCAACATGTAAAGGAACATTAAAACATGATTTAGATTCATCATCCACTAGCTGATACGATTCATTAGTAAGAGAAACTACATAGGAAATAAAATAATTGGTAGAGGGCCTATCATCCAAAGGAAATTTATAGAAAATATGAGTAAATATAATAATAAAATCTTCAATAGATTCATCTTCGTTCTTCTTAAGTTCTGGTATCTTTGCACACAATTCATCATAATCATAATTCTCAAAAGCATGTAAAAAATCATGCATAAATTGTTCTCATGTGTGAATAGAGGCAGTCAACAAAGTCTCACACCAGCTCCTAACCTGGCCTACAAAAGTGAGAGTGAACAACCTATAAATGAAATTTCCATTAGTAATATTGTGAGAACAACAAAGTTTCCAAAATTTAAAGTCATGTTCAGATGCGGTTGTCACTCCCTCACCATCAAATTTAAGTTGTGACAATAAATGTAAAATATTTCTAAGAGGTTTGGGATGTACAATACCAGAAAAACATCTCCATAAAGGGATATGGGATGGATCCATTAAATAAAAATAAATTTAATATGAATGACTCCATAGGCTCATTTATTCATCTATCCCTTCTTCTAGAACCATTTCTGTTGATGAGTCTGAATGGTATGTCAAGCAGGTAAGGGATAATTCCCCATGGAAAGTTCTAATTGTACCTACTCTCATTTGGTGTATCATTTATAATGAGTATATGGGTCTCATTTCCACTAATAATTCAAAGAAAAAAATTGGAAGGAAAGTGAACTCACCCCCAAAGAGTTCTAATTAATTCTAAATATATTCTAAATTGAAAACAAACTAATCTAACCTATATCGCGGGAGAAAAACTAATAGATTAGCACAAATTAAAGTAATATCTTGACAACATAAATAGTGCATGGTAGCCAATAATATGTTAGTACAATAATATTTCAGATATCATTTCAAATATTTGAATAGGAGATCTGCAACATCATCCCTATACTCATTAGAAATCACAACAGCATGAGAATCCTAAATACTAAGCACAAAAATAGTCCATACGATTAGCACTCAGAAAACTCCAATGTCAAATACGTGTATAGAATAGTCCCACAAGAATTTGCAAATAGCTATGACTTAGAAAACACCTTCTTCTCTTAATATATTTAGAAATAAGAGTATTATCATACTACACAATGGGAAAATGTACAACATTACATCCAACGAGTCCTCATTTATAAGATCAGAGAAACTCTTCAGCTCTAGTGCTTGTTTATTTCGTTTTCTCCTTTCATTTTGTCATTTTACATTTCAAATTTATTTTACATTTTTAAAAAAATGATGGAGTTACAAATAGACGTTGAAGATACTCTTGGGTGGTTATTTTTGTTGGAAAACTAGTTTTCATTGATGTCAACCCTAGAAGAAGTACAAAAGCTTCCAGAAGTGATGGGTGCATTTGAAGAAGTATCCAAATTCATCCCCTTATGGCATAACTTTAAGCATGACCCTCACAGGAATACGCTTTGAAGAATTCTACAAGAATCCTTGGAAGTATGGTTAAGTGGTTAAGCAGTTAAGAAACCCCGAAGGTGTGGTCATGAAGCCTAAATTTGATTGAATAAAAAGAGAGAAGTACATTTCAAATGGATGCAAACCTCATTAGATTGATTTTCCTCGCCAAGTTGTTTCCAATGGTAGGTGGTACGCCACGTGGTTCCTCACAGTTGAGAAGTTATACCCTCTTAAATATGAAGCCCTGAAGTATGGTTTAAAAGGCCCTAAACGATTGCAACAAGAAGTTATAAGCCTGCCCCAAAATCAAGAAAAGAAGAAAAACAATTGCAACAAGAAGTTACAAGTCGACCATAAATTCAAATAAAGGAAATACTTGAAAAGTATTAATACCCCTCAAAAGAATCTCATTTTTTCGTCGATCAAGTGTGTGTAATCTATAAAGTATGTGATCTCTTAGTGCAAGTGATATTCTGAAGAAATGCAAAGAAGAGAAGTATCGGAGTTGCAAATGTGTGAAGGGTTTCTGGGAAACCCTATCTGAGGTGACCCCCACAGGTCAAGTATAGGGTGTCTTGTGAGGCTCCCATTGATTGTCATGATATCGTCATGTGAGGTTGGACCTGTTGCTCAGTCCAGTCCCTCGAGGTCGTGAATTTTTATTTAGGAAGGTATTCTTCTTGATGTTGAAGTTGAGGAAGGTCTAAATATCTGATATCTAATACACCAGGTTGTCCACATGTTGAAAGGTATGTTATTCTATATATTTTTAGGATTGTATCTTGGAGGTTATGGAATATGATTGAGACATATTTTGGAGGTATTGGCACATGGTTGAGGTACATCTTGGATATTTTTTCACATGTCTAAGTCACATTCTGGGTTGTTTTCAAGAAAAGTATATTATTTGAGGCACATCTTGTATTTCTTGACACATGGTTTAATGCATATCATGGTGATTTTGAGCACATGATTTGGAGGATATTCTCATATATCTTGGCATGAGTTTCATGTGGTTGTATTAGTTTTGATGATGATGATATATTAGTATTAGTGACAGTAGGAGTGACAAGTTGATTCCCTTATTTATATTCAATGGAGGAAGGAAGGGGCAAGGAAATGGAGTTGTATCTTGCTTCCGGTTGGATCTAGAGAATATAGGGAGCTATGAATTCCTTCAGGTGGGAGCCTGTAAACATTGTAATACCCCAAGGATGAGCCTTGGTTTTTTTATGAATTGTAAACATGTTTTGTAGGCTAGTGAGCCAAGAAATTATAAGTTGTTAGGCTTATGTGTTAGTAGGTCGAAGAGCCTAGGTGTTAAAGTCCAAGAGCATGTTTTGTACATGTAAATATTCATATTATTAATATTAAAACATCGTTACATGTAGACTAACCATGAATAAAGAGTGATGGGAGACTAAGCTCCAATAGGCTAGGTAAGGGAGAGGGGGCTGAGAGGTTGGAAAGAGGGGATAAGCCTAAGGTCTTAATTCCAAGGGAATAATAATTTATTGTTATTCCAAAAGTTGATTACAAGGATATTTATTTGTCCTAAGTTCATTTTGGAAGAGGGAATGACTTTCAAATGGAAAGGAACATGCTTCATGAGCGAAAAGTGTCATCTCAGGCACATGCAGACTTAAGGGGGGAATTCTTGTTGTTGGCACTCACGCAGTAACTCATGGATGGGGTTCACGCAAAGAATTTTGGCTCTCATTCTTTCACCATCTTGGCTAGGCTAAACCAATCTGTGACATTTTATCCTCATGAGTTCACTCACGCTCTAAGCAAGCCCGTAGCCAGCCATTTCCTCAATTGTTGAACCTGTGACCATTTTGCACCTCTATAATTTACTGAGCCATCCATTACCTTACCTGACTTAGCTATTGTGGTTTGAAGAGGTGGGTTGTCAAGCCCGTGGTTGAAGAATCAGGTTGTCAGTCCTATAAGAAACTCTCTCTCTAGGTGAGAGAGGTGGTTGTAGATTGAAGAAGCGGGTTGTCAGGCCTGTGAGAAACTCTCTCCAGGTGAGAGAGTGTTCTAAGGAGGTGATTTCTCCTGGAGGGAGTCCTGTAGATGCTACAGAGCTTTGAGAATTTCAGTCTGGCCTATTGCTGAAGAACAAGGTAAGGGATTTGGAGTAGCCGATGGACTCTGTGACAGTGAAGGTGTATACTACTAGGGTGGGACATGCATGTGATGAGAGTCTATGAGTAGTGGGCGTAAGTGGCTCCTAGGAGAGAATCCTTCCTCTTAAACTATGTGACTTTCCTATTGACCTTGCCTAGCCTAGGAATCCCTTTCCCGATGGAGTTTAGTCCCAGCTCAGGGGTGACCTACTACTGAGAGTGATGAGAAGTGTGGTCTAAGGCTGGCAGGTTCATGGAAGGTCTGCACGTATTTTTTGGTTTTAATCTAGTTAAAAGATAAGTATCATTTTTGTGCTTAATTATGTATGTTATGCATGTTTGTGATTCTTGAAATGTTATATTGTGTTTTGTTTCATGTAGGTATTACTTTCAATTCTATTTTAGTGTTTATGGTAGCAGTAGATCTATGTTATTTGTTTTAAATTAATTATAAATGCATGATATATATATATATATATATATATATATATATATATATATATATATGGCCCAATACCACGTCTGTCATGGTTTTATAATACTACTACTCCTCTTGAGATTCGTAAAACGGCCAAGGTAACCTATTGGCACTCAGGAATATTCTGAGGTTAGAAATTGGTTCCTATTGACACAATTTCCACCTGAAACCTTGGTTCTCATGACCACTTATCCGGCCCATCCAGGCTCATTTATTGAACCTTGGCTCTGATACCAATTTTTAATGTCCTCGACTATCGCTATGGATACCCAAATACTTTCTCTTCCATAAGCTAGCTATGATACCAATTTGTAACATTTCTGACCATCAACAGGTC
>JZKD02S1631313.1:104113-130918 GCA_000966675.3 Picea glauca | reverse complement strand
ACTTATCAGAAAAAGATAATGTGATGTGACTGATGAAAGGGGTTCATGTTTCCACCCAACCATAGGCTCAGTCACTCCTAACGGATTTACCATTGGCCACCCCCAATCTAGACCACGAATCTCAGGGATGATTTTAGGGGCTAAATTTTGCTCATGGGCTAATTTTCCATGGTTTTTCAAAAAACGAGATTCACTATTTTAAAAATGATTCACCCAAATTCTATAGGAAAAAATTATTTTAACTTAAAAATCACAAAAGTTTTATAAAAACTATATAAAATACTTAGAAAAGTGAATATTTAAAAAAAAATATTGCCAAACATTTATAGTTGACATATGAAGGATTAGTAATATTCACCAAGGTTTCTACATTTTAAAATAAATTTCCATCCTTTAAATCATCCCTGACCATGATGCTCTGAGAGAGAATTATTTCTCCCGGCTCAGCAACAGTCAGGGACAAAGGTTACTCTCCTCCTCCGACAGGATCTTGGCAACAATTTCTCTCTATACTAGGCAAGGAGGCATGCCTAAGTACTTCCTCAGTCACTTAGCACCCTCATTTATCAGCATGTATCATAACCCTGCTAGGCACATCCTATAACTAGAACACATTCATTTATCAGTTCTTCCTCGAACTTGAGAGATTAGTCTCTCTTATTTACTTCTCTTCATAGCTCTTCCCCTGCCCACCACACCTTCCTATCTTTCCTTCCTCAACAATATTGCATGTGGCCCGAATTCCTGGTCTGTGGTCAGGTCTGAAATCCTTTCATATGGGTGCTCTGCCCCATCTCCTCATTAACTCTTGAGGATGTCTTCCCACCTACCAGCCTGACTGTAATTCATCCTTGGATCAGAGGATTGTTCTGGTCTTGAGTAATTAAATCTAGCAAGGTACTGGTTTGGTGGGGCTTATATCAACCATTCCTATTTCCCCTCACCATCTCTCTCATAGAATCTATGGTTTATCTTGGCAAACCCCTCTTTCAGCAGTCATGCAACACTTATCCATTTTTTATTAATAAAAAAAATTACATTCATTGACCTTTTATACAAAGTTTCATCAAATAAAACATTCACACATATCGATTTTTCCATGGTCTCTTGGAAAATATAGTTATATTTAAAAAATAGGGGGAAACATGGGTGTTACAATCTCCTCCCCCTTAAAGGAACATCATCCTCAATGTTCTATTTATCAATTTTCTCTATATATACAGAAGTAAATAAAAATGGATATGTTTATTTCACGACATCCTCCATTTCCCACGTAGCCTCATCTGGGCCAAAGTGTTTCCACTGCAACTTGACCTGTGTAATGGTTCAGTTCCTGAGTGAGGTTTCCTTCCTGTCTAGTATGCATTGAGGTTCTGGTATATATTCTCCCTCTAGTTCCACCTGAATAACATACCAGTCAATTATATGATTATAATCATGTACATATTTCTTCAATAAAGAAACATGGAAAACATTATGTGCCTTCACTATGGGAGGGAGTACTAGCATATAGGCTATAGGTCCCACTCTATCTAATATTTCAAAGGCTCCACAATATCAGGGTGCCATCTTGGCACAAGTTCCCATTCTTAGGGAACTCTTCCTGGGTCTAATTCTGAGATAGACATGGTCTCCTGGGTTGAACTCTCTAGGAGTTATCTTTCTGTCGGCATAACTTGTAAGTCTATCCTGAGAAATTTTCATATTTTTATTAATCTGAATCACTTGTTTTTCCATTTATTTCATAATGTTGGGTCCAATTGTAATTATATCCACTGGATTACTCCAGTTGATTGGAATCTTGCACTGTCTACCATAGAGAGATTCAAAAGGGCTCATCTTCAATGAATCTTGATAACCATTGTTGTAACAAAATTATACCAATGGAAGGTAGTCTTCCCACTTCTTAGGCTGATGCATTGCATGCATCCTTAACATGTCTTCTAATATTTTCTTCACTCTTTTTGTTTTTCCATCCATTTGAGGGTGATAGGTTGTGCTAAACAACAATTTAGTCTCAAAACTAGCCATTAAGGATTTCCAAAAGCTTGAAGTAAAGTTTGTGTCTCTATCAGAGATCATCTCCCTAGGCATGCCATGCAATCTAAATATCTCCTTCATGAAGATGTTGGAAATATCCATTTCCTTGCAAGTTGACTTGACAGGAATGAAGTGAGCACACTTGCTCAATTTTACCACCACTACCATGATGGCATCATTATGCTTGGCCGATTTTGGTAATTCGGTGATGAAATCCATGGAGATGGTTTCCCATTTCCATTTTGGAATTGGTATAAAATATAAAAACCATGTTGGGTGTCAGTGTTCTGCCTTAACTTGCTAGCATTCTAGACACTTAGCTAGATATTCATCTATGTCCCTTGTCAATGCAGGCCAATAGAATTGTTTCCTAGTGGTCGTGATCATTTTTTGATAACTTGGATAGCCAGTATATGGTCTCTTGTGTAGTTCATCCATTATGAACCTCTTCAACTTGTTACAACTTGGAATACACAATATGTTTATGTAATTCAATAGGCCTTCATCAAGCATCTAATATTCTACATACTTTAACCTTGTGGGATATTTCTTTAGGTATGACGTCAGGGTCTTGAAAAATGCATATGTTTCTTGTGCATTCCTGAATCTCTCCCTGACATCCATTTCACAGGTGCTTACCACTGCCAGGTGAATCATTTTCACACTTCTTCTACAAGCATCAACCACCCTATTTTCCTTTCCTTTCATGTGTTTGATTTCGAAATCAAACTCACTAAAGAGAGCCATCCACCTAGCTTGTCTATCATTGAGCTTTGGTTGATCAAAAAGTTGCCTCAAACCACAATGTCTGTCATAAGTACAAATATCTTACCTAAGAGGTAATTCCTCCACATTTTTAAAGAATGCACTATGGAAGCCAACTCTATATCATGGGTCATGTAATTGATTTCATGTTCATTCAATTTTATGGATTCGTATCAAATTACACGTCCCTCTTGCATAATGACTCCTCTGAGTCCTTCCTTACACGCATATGTACACATGAGGAATTCATTATCAGGGTCTACAATATTTATCACAGGTGCATGGGTTACAAGGTATTTCAGTTCTTGAAATATTTCTTCACATTCTGATGTCCAAGTGAATTTAACCCACTTTTTCTGAAGGGCAGTGATTGGACAACCAATCTTGGAAAATCATTTTATGAACCTTATATAGTATCCTGCTAAGCCTATAAAGGACCTGATATCAGATACATCCTTTAGGGTAGGCCATTCCATGATAGATTTGATCTTGTCAGGTTCTACTACCACTCCTTCTTCAGAAATAACATGGCCTAAGTAATGTACTTGCTTCTGGAAAAAGTCACACTTGCTAAACTTAGCGTAGAGCTGATGATCTCTTAGTAATTGAAGAACTAATTTAAGATGTTCTTCATTGTCCTCTCTGTTCTTGGAGTATATTAGGATATCATCAATGAAAACCAATACAAATTTGTCTAGGAATTTGTTGAGTACATTATTCATCAAGCACATAAAAGTGGCGGGGAAATTGGTTAATCCAAATGGCACCACCACAAATTCATAGTGACCATATATTGTCCTAAAGGTTGTTTTGTGGATGTCTTCATACTTGATTCAAACTTTATGGTATCTAGACCTTAAGTCAATATTCAATAAAATAAAATCACCCCTTAATTGGTCAAACAAGTCATCGATTCTTGGTAAGGGATAGTTGTTCTTTATGGTTTTATTTTTTATTTGTCTATAGTCTATGCACAGTCGGAGTGTGCCATATTTATTTTTCACAAACAAGACGGATTCTCCCCATGGAGACATGCTACGTCAGATGTATGATTTTTCCATCATCTCCTTTAGTTGTAACTTGATCTTAACTAGATCTAGTGTAGTCATCCTACAGGGCATTCTAGACACTAGAACTGCTTCTGGTGCAAGTTCTATGGAGAATTCAATGTCTCTCCTCAGAGGTAGACCCAATACCTCTTCTGGAAACACGTATTTATACTCTCTTAATATGGGGTGGTCCTCTAGGTTTGGTTTTTCATCCTCAACAGATTCAAAAACATGTATTGCATATAGATGGCATCCCTTCCTGCAATACTGCTCATTTGAAGGGTTGATATTCGTCTCACTGAGATAGGCCTCTGAATCCCTTGAAGGGTTATTTTTCTCTCTTCTTTATTTTCACACTCCAAAGTTTTATGGTAATAGTCCAACTTGGTTTTATAAGTGGATAACCAGTCCATACCAACCAACAGGTCATAAAATCCTAGGGGAAGTATGTTAAGGGTTGCTTGGGTGGGCAATCCATCCATAATGAATTGGCAAGCTGGTATGAATTCTGCTAATTTTCTTTTGGTTCCAATGGCTAGTTGTACCAACCATGTCTTAACATGTCTAACTAGTTGCAGTTTACACTTATCAATAGTCTTAGGGGCCATATAACTCAAACTAGAACTAGGGTCAATTAAAATAGAAACTAGATGGTTGGCGATCATACCTTCCATATCCACCACTGAGGCTTCGTGGTCAACTTGGTTATTACTCAGGGATGCATAAATCCATGGAATTCTCCTAGACACATCATTGATTGTGGTAGATTCTTGGATATTGCAGACTCTCCTACTGTTATGTTGTCTATGTGGACAATCCCTCAATAAATTTTCTTCTCCACAACCCCAACATTTCAAGGGTTTTTTCTTTGGGCTATCAGTCTTTCCTGGGGTTGTTCCAAAAGATTTATTTCCACTCTGGGAGGGGAACTTTTGCTGATACACACTTCTAGTAGGAAGGCTCATCCTAGAACCCTTCCCATAGTTCTTAAATCTTGAGGATTTAAACCCCTTCTTCTTGAATCCCAAACTACTTTTCTTCTTCCAGTCCTCGCGAGTTTTTGTCTAACTCCCGAACTGTTCATAACAATACCTTGCCTTCCGAATAGTGTCTTCTAAGGTATTCGGTTCATCAAACTCAATCATGTTCCTGTAGTTCTAAGGTAACCCACTAATAAATCACTACACTTTTACCTTTTCATCCTTTATGTAGGGTACATACCTCAGCAACTCAAGGAATTTAGTGACATATTCCTCTATGGTGAGTTGTCCCAGTCCGAATTCATAGAAATCCTTATTATTCCCATCAAAGTATTTCTCTGAAAGATACGTCTTCTTGAAGTGTTTCTCAAACTATTTCCATGAAAATTCCTTCTCATGGATTCCTTTCACATTCCTAAGGTCTTCCCACCAAATGGAAGCCTTTCCATTCATTTTAAAGATGGCTATTTGAGTCTTCAATTTTTCAGAGTAGTCATGGAATTTGAAGTACTTCTTTAAACCAAGCATCCAAGATTTTTCCTCTTCCCATTTCTCAATCTCTCCATTGAAAGAGGGTGGTTTGGATTTCTTGAACTCTTCAGGATCATGAATTTTGGAATGCTTTCACTTCTTTCCTTTCCTTTGAGAATGTGAACTAGCTTTGCTACTAGAAGATCCCTCGTACTTGCTAGTTTCATCTCCAGAGGACTCTCTCAATGAGTGTATCCTACCTCTAGGTTGGAACCTCCTCTAGGTACTCCTCTTAGTGTGGCCACTTAGGGGACCACGTTTCTATATCTCATATGGGCTTTGAATTCTCTTCATATGTCATTGACCCACCTGACTGGTTGTGGGTCCATGTTGTAGTTACCTCTGTATATCAGATAATATCTCCAGTAAGACTACATTAATTTCTGGTTTTTTTTCTTTCTCCCTTATCAACCTTTTGTTGTCATCCAGATCCGGAGGGTTTTCCATCACCCTCCATTTGTCATATTCTTCGTCCATGTTGTGGGAGCCATCCCCCACTTCATGGTGCATCACCATCCTTTATACTTGTAGTTTTCCCACAATTTACTGACTACTTGAGTGTTGATAAAACACTTATCATTAGCCAATAGTCTATTAGTTTATGAACAACACATAGTTCATATTTCTTAAATACACACACTCAATAGAAAGTTTCATTCTTTTCTTTAGTAATAGTTTAACTAGACTCTTTAGGAAAGAGGTAAGATAGGGTGTCACACTTAAAAGTCCTTTAAATATGGTTTTTTTACACAACTCGTCCATGAGCCCAATCAGGCCAAGTTTTGTAACCATTCTCTGATACCAATTTGTAACACACCCGACCCCTGAGTATATTTCCTAGGGATGGGGCATCAAAATTTCTCTCACCCTGACATCTCAAATCCTTTGTCTGAGGTCTTCATCCTCTTCTACTTACCCGTATCATTCTAATGGCTTCTACCAGGCTCAAATATGAGCTTTGGATTACAATTTACTGCTTCCCAAAGTTATTTAGGAATTCATTGGTTGAGGGACACATGGTGTCCACGTGAATCCAACTCACGTGTATTGTCTTCAAGTTCCTTCATCCACAGTGGAATTCCATCCACCATCCGATCCCATGACTAGACTCAATCTTCTTCTAACACACAATCCAGTAGTAAATTCGTCACTTTGGCAATGAATGCCACCTTACTGTCTATGCACGACACCTTCTGGAGTCCCCAACTCCTGAAGTCCTATAAGCTTTCCAAGTGGTCCCGACCTTCGATCCTTTTGGGTCTCCCTATTACGCTACAACCCAAATCCTCTGGAGTCTCCAAGTCTCGGACTCCCAGAGTTCTGGTCACTTCACCAACCACTTTGGTTAGGCAAGAACGTACTAGGGGCTGACACATAGCAGGGCCAGGGATAACATGTGTCACATTCTAATAGGAATATAGGGTCAACAAAAAACACAGATTGATATGACACGTGGCACATCGATCGTGGGTCCACGTCACCCTGGTGATGTCGACTATCCATGTCACACCAGACTGACAGCCTTCTAACATCCCTCAAATCTCACAGTCGAGATCCAGTCACTTAGATCGATAGATCCATGACTCTCGTTACTTCGTGACTCCGTCCTTTGGGATTTTTGTGAAGAAAAATTCTTTTTTCTCCCAGAGTTGGTCAATGTTAGACATACCACAGCCTAGATATGATGGTTAGGAAAATTCCCAAAGAGTCCTCGAATCGATGGCTCTCATTACTTTGGGTTTCAGAGTTTATCGATACACCACACCTCAAATTCCCCAGAGTGCCCAGTCTCTGGACTAAAGGATCTAGCGCCACGCATCCCCTATATATCGATGGCTGAGAAGGATCCCTAGATATACGGTCTTGGTCACTTTGCGACTCTGGCATTTAGGGGCTTTTGGATTTACTACCACTCCATTCTCTCGAAGTAGGAATTCACTGAAGTACCATGTGCGGGTCCCTCCTCCTGAATGATCAGATGATAGGCGAGGCTCCTAAATATATCCCCCCAAATCTATGACTTTCATTTACTTTGTAACTTCAACATTCAGGGAGATTGATGCTATAGCATCTCTATTCTACCTAAGTAAAACTTTGTCAAAGTCTTCTTGGTGTAAATCCAACGGTTGAGGTAACCCTCAAATTCTCTCGATTGGTGGCTCACACTAATTCAGGACGAAGATTTGGATTCCAGTCTAGTCAGTAACATAGGTTCATCTATCCACTAGGGAACCCACCCAACACCGGTCAACCTTATAAGTAACCGTGACTCTCGATCACCTTCAGTCGGTTTGTGACTATTAGGGCCAACAATACTCTGAAGTCTAGGAATTTCAGAGCTTCGAAGACAGAAGGACTTGGCTCCCTTAGGCTTAGCATAGGGTTCCTAGATCTTGGTCACATGGGTCCTTCTAACTCTCACGAGTTAAGAACAACTTCCTCATCGTGAACTTTCTAAGGACTTGGGCATAATATCTCAGTCCCACAACAAGGATTTTGTAGAATATATCCTCTTCAAACGAACATGGCTAGATTGATGCAATACTTTCTATATCGTTCGTCCTATAGGTTTACGTCCCATGACACCTCGAAGGCTAAGTTGGGGCATATAGACGATCAATCGGAATCATAAGTTCACAAGAAGATAAATGCATACACATAACTTGATCATTCAATATAGAAACCAGTCTTAGATGTATAAATACATGCATTCATCCATTATTCCAATTCAATGCATAGAGTATGAAAAAACTTCTTAGAACTAGATAATGGGATGTAACTGTTGAAAGGGGTTCATGTTTCCACCCAACCATAGGCTTAGTCATTCCTAGTGAATTTACCACTGGCCACCCCCGAGCTAGACCACGAAGCTCTGAGAGAGAATTCTTTATTCCGGCTCAGCAACAGTCAGGGACGGAGGTTACTCTCCTCCTCCCACAGAATCTTGGCAACGGGTTCTCTCTATAGCAATCAAGGAGGCCTGATTTAGTACTTCCTCATTCACTCAGCACCCTATTTTATCATCTTGTATCATAACCATGCTAGCCACATCTTGCGACTAGAACACATTCATTTCTCAGTTCTTCCTCGAACTTGAGATCTTAGTCTCTCTTCTCTGCTTCTCTTCACAGCTCTTCCTCTGCCCACCACATCTTCCTTTCTTGCCTTCCTCAGCAAGATTATGTGTGACCTGAATTCTCAGTCCGATGTCAGTTCTGAAATCCTTTCAGATGGGTGCTCTTCCCCATCCCCTCACTAACTCTTGATGATGATCTTCCCACCTACCAACCTGACTGTAATTCATCCCTAGGTCAGAGGACTGTTATGGTCCTAAGCAATTAAATCTAGCAAGGTACTGGTTTGGTGGGGGTTATCTCAACCATTCTTGGTTCCCCTCACCATATCTCTCATAGCAGTTGTGGTCTATCATGGAAAACCCCCCTTTCAGCAGTCATGCAACACTTATACATTTTCTATTAATAATAGAAATTACATTCATTCACCTTTTATACAAAGTTTCATCAAATCAAACATTCACACATATCGAGTTTTCCATAGTCTCTTGGCCAATATAGTTATATTTACAAACTGGGGAGAAACAGGGGTGTTACAAAATCTCTGTACTATCTCTCATTTATAGATGACTTATCGAGGAATACTTGGATATATTTCCTTGGGAATAAATATGAAGTCCTTAATAGGTTTAAAGAGTTTAAGGCTCTTGTTGAGAATCAAACAGAGAAAATAATTAAGGTGTTGAGGATAGATAATGGCAGAGAATTCTACAGGAATGAATTTGAAGAGTTTTGTAAGAAGTGTGGTATAGAAAGGCAGAATACTACTCCATATACACCTCAGAAAAATGGAGTTACAGAAAGGATGAACATGACCCTAATGGAAAAAGAATTTTTCATGCTCATTGGTTTTGGGTTAGGGAAAGAATTATGGGCAAAGGAAGTGGGTACTACATGTTACTTGGTCAATCAATCACCCTCATCGACATTGGATGACAAGACTCAACATGAGGTATGGATTGGTAAGAAACCCTCTCTCACACATCTCAAGGTAATTGGATGTGAGGCATATGTTCATGTTCCAAAGGAAAACATGAGCAAGCTAGATAAGAAAGATGAAAAGTTTATCTTTATTGGGTATAAATATGGCCTCAAAGGTTATAAGATTTGGAACCCAGAAACTAAGAAGGTTGTGTATAGTCGAGATGTGGTATTTAGAGAAATGAAGGATGTTGTTAAACAAGAGTCCTGCCAAGTAAGGAAGAACCAGAGAAAATATAGTTTGAGACAAAGGATGATGAATCAAACTCTATAGAAGAACAAGAATAAGAAGAATAATATCCTCATACTCTAGTATTGAGGAGATCGGTGCAGGAAAAATGAATACTGGAAAGGTATACTCCACTTGATTTTTGTTTAAATTTTTCTTTATCTAATACTGATGATGATCCTAGAACTGTTATGGAGGCAATGGATTCAGAGGATGGAAAACTATGGAAAAAAGGCCTTGGTTGAAGAAATGAAATCCTTGGATAAGGATGAGGCTTGGGATCTAGTGGAGTTGTTGAATGGAATAAATCCCTTTGGCAGCAAATGGATATTTAAAAATAAGTTGAATGAAGAAGGAAAAGTGGAGAAATACAAATCTCGGTTAGTAGAGAAGGCTTATTCCTAGGTTGATGGAATTGATTTTGGTGATATTTGTTTCTCATGTTTCCATGTTAACTTTTATTAGATTTATGTTATATGTTGTTTTTGCATTTGATTTTGAAGTAGAATAGATAGATGTGAAGATAGCATTCCTACATGGGGATTTGGAAGAATAAATTTACATGAAGCAGCTGGAAGGCTTTGTTGTGAAGGGAAAGAAGGAGTTGGTATGCAAGTTGAAAAATTCCATGTATGGTTTACAATAATCACCAAGGATGTGGTATCAAAAAATTGATACTTATATGTTGGGACCTGGCTTTACAAGAAGCAAAGAGGATCATTGTGTATATTTTAAGCTAATTGGTGATCATTTGTTTTATTTGGTCTTGTATGTGGATGGCATGTTGCTGATAGGAAAAAACAAGGAGATTATCCAGGATGTGAAAACTCAGTTATCCTTTAAATTTGAAATGAAGGATATTGGTGCTGCAAATTTCATTTTGGGCATGGAAATTAAAAGAGATCAGAAAATAGTAAACTCTAGTTAAATCAGAGAAAATATGTGGAGATAATATTGTAGAGGTTTAATATGTGGGAATGTAAACTGGTCAGGGTCCTTATTCTTGTAGGTGCAAATTTATATGTGGATCGGTGTCCTAAGACATAGGAATAAGAGGAGGACATGTCATGTGTTCCATATACGAGTGTGGTTGTAATTTTGATGTATGAAATGGTCTGTACTAGGTCATACATTGCACATGTAGTGGGAGTTTCGAGCAGATATATGTCAAAACTAGGGAAGGAGCATTCGACAACAGTAAAGAGGGTTTTCAGGTATTTACATGGCACTACTAGTTAAGGATTGTGCTACCAAGGAAGACCAGGTTTGGACAGAGTGTTGGACATACATGGCTTTGTGGATATGGACTGGGATAGAGATTTGGATCGTAGAATATATACAAGTGGATATGTGTTTAACCTATTTGGAGGAGCAATCATTTGGATGAGAAAATGAAAGTCTATAGTGGAATTCTCAACTACAAAAGTTGAATACATGGCAACCACTCATGTGATCAAGGAAGCAGTATGGTTGAAAATATTGTGTTTAGGTATTGGGTTGGTACAAAAAGTTGTAAGGATAGAGTGTGATAATCGAAGTGCAATTTTTATGGCAAAGAACTCAGCTTATCATTCAAAGACAAAGCATATTGATGTTTAATATCACTTTGTGAGAGACATGGTTGAAGAAAAGAAGGTGCTGTTGATGAAGGTGGATACTTTGAAGAATGTTGCAGATTCATTAACAAAATCTATGAACATTGAGAAGTTCTCTTGGTGTAGAGGATCTATGGGCATTGTTTCCCTAGATTGTTGACTATGTAACCCTATAACCCCCTGTATGCAAAAAAAAAAAGTGGGAGAATGTTGGATATGTGTTATATTCTTTGTACTAAATTTTGTTTCCTCGATTTTTGTGTCCATTTTTGGGTGCTCCTCAATTTTCGTGTCCAAATTTGGGCGGTTTTTTGGCACATGGTTTTTTTCCGATGATTTTCTATTTTCGGTTAAGGAATTAGGGTTGTTGACTAATCCAAGTGATTGGATTAGGGTTTTTGATGTTGTTGGATCCTATATGTATATTGTATTAGAAACAATGAATGAAATGAATGAATATAGACGATGTTGGTTTTCCTATTTTGGGTTTCCAGGGGAAAACTTTAGGTGTAATGTGTGTATTTTCCATTGTATCTTTTATGTTCTTTTATTGAAAATTTGTTTGCAGTAAATAATTGTACAAGGTTAAAATCTACAATATTTTGGGTACAAGTAGTACATCCAGTCGTTCATATATTGAACAAAGGAATTCTTAGAAGTAACAATGACAAGACTCCATGTGAATTGCGGAAGGGGAGACTAGAAAACATCAAGCACTTCAAAGTGTTTGGAATAAAATGTTACATAAAAAGAGAAGATAACAAGATTGGAAAATTTGACTCTCGAGTTGATAAAGGAATATTGGTTGGTTACTCCAAAAAAAGAAAGGCATACAAATGTTATAACCTAAGAATCAACAAAATAGTGGAAAGCATCAATGTAAATATTGATGAAACAAATTTGTTGAAGACCAAAGAAGAAAGATGAAATTAAAAGAAGCGGGAAGTAGAAGAAGAACTGAATGAAGAAGAAATAGAGGAAGAAGTAGAAGAACCAGAAGAGAAGAAACAAGAAGCAGAGAAAGAAGAAACAGTGATCTGAAAATACCAAATGAGTTCTGATACCAACTTGATTCGAAATATCAATAAAATTTTGATACCAATTCAGCCCAAAAATCCTTAAATTCCAATTAATTCTTAAATACACATAAACATCCAACCAGATTCAGGAAATTGAAGATAATTTGAATATTTGAAAAATACCAGGTGTATGTCTTACTTATCCATAAACTTCATTAATATTGATGAATAAATTGAAATGAAAATGAGATGACACAACATAAAATAAAAGAACTCAAAATACATATATAATTGGCATACATCACTACATATGCAAAGTCCCTTTAAACACCATGATTGTTCTTCATCATCTCAAAATTCCAAATTTACAATACAATATAGGCGTACAAAAGCAGAATTTGAATACACTTTGAAAATTTGTCGCTCAAATGCAAAAATGGAGTACATCATTGAATTCCTGGTGAAAAATTATGCAAAATTGATATAAAATACTCAAATATCTGTCAAGGTACCCCTCGACAGGCTTTACGGTGTTACCTTAAGTGCCTTGTACCCTCAGAATGCATTATGAAGTAAAACTTTGCATTAAATTGTGTGTTAGGATTTTTTCCTGCATTGGAATTTGTGCCCAATATATAGGGTGGCATCCAAAACCACTTCCTGAATTAGTTGTAACTTATTTAATTATTTTAGCGGAATCTCGCTAAATATGGGTTGTTGGAAGATTGGTTAAGACCTTCTATTATTATAGCATATATTCTAGGTTCAATTCTCGTGCATATCTATTGGTTTGTTTATTTTTTTTATATACATAATGTATAGTGTAAACTATATACTATATATAGATTGCATGTGGTATAACTCTTGAGAAATACAAGGTTAAGCTCCCTGTAGACTTAAGTTTCAGGTCGTGTGGTGTAGTATATGACTAGGGGTTGGGGGCTAGCCCTCAACAACTTTCCCCCTCCAAACAAACCTTAACATTAATTTAAATAAAATGTGAACTCTTATATTGTTAAGTACTATATGGTGGCACGTTGGTAGTGGGTTTTTGTTAAGGCGTGGAGGCTATGGAGGTCATGGGGTCCAACCCTATTGACTCCAAAATTTTACAATACATTAACCATATAGACCAATGGGAATTTTCCACATGGAAGCTTCTCATTGGCTACCTAATGCCACATGTAAACACACCATTGAAAAACTTAGATGCCACTTTTCAACCCATGATTGAACCACCTATATTTCTCAGTCAGTTGTATAATCAATCCACATGGCACCTTGGGGTGTGTCCACATCCCCTATATAGTCATGCCATGTGTCACTGTAAGGACATGACACTTGTCCTTTTTACCCCTTTGACTTTTGACTTTGAACTTGGTTGACATGAACTTTGACTGCCCATAACTTTTGCATACGAGCTCTGTTTGACTTTTTGTTTGCATTGTTGGAAAGATGATGACGTGCTCTATGCATTCATCATATTTTTGGGACAATTTGAGATGGTCAAATTTTGAGATTTTATGGATCCCTTGGGACCTTTGTGACCATTATTATTCCTCCTAGAACTCTATGAGAATTTCTTACATCATCCTAGATCACACCTTCCCACTGAATAACTTTTGGACCTCCAAAAGTACAGATATTCAACAACTTAGTGATGATAATTCACTCTTCCATCTTGTTGATTCTTTTGGAATTAATTCTTCATCTTGGGTCTTCGATCTTAGGTACTAGACCAGTTCATTTTTTTATGATTTTATGGAATATGGTTACGACACTAGCCTATGGAACTGTAGCTAATGATATATATCTCTTATTCGGGCTCATTTATTCTTGGAAAAAAAATCTTGTTCATTGAATCTCTGTGATACTTGTATCATGTATTTCAACATCCACTCTCATCTCCTTTTGTTGAAGATAGTCCATATCAACTAATATGAAACCAATTCGAATGTTGATCTATGCCTTTCCCATTTGGACTCTCTGTTTTATATGTAGAAGTCCCTGAATGAATATTATGTACATTGTCGCTTCTGCCTTGAGCAAAAATTATTCTTTTAGTGTTGTTATCTATATCCACCTTGCTTATGTTCAAGGCATACATCTATATTAACATGACATAGTATTTAAATATTCTTATAGTATGCACCTTTATATGCCTCTTAAAAGAGGTTTATTTGGAAATAAAGTGAGAATGCTTCTGCCTCACTTGTTCAGTATCATCCATCCATCTTTCTTAATTAAAAGTACCTGACTCATCACAACCATAATGAAGACCAAAAAAACATTGTTGACCAAGTTAACCATTCCCTTAAATTCACAAACTTTGCCATTCATTATTGCAGTAGCTAACCATATTCCAATTATTAGTAATAAATTGAATATACAGATGCGAAAGAGAATGAACCATAAACATATCTACCCTTTTTAACAAGAAAAGCATCAACCAAAGGACATGTATTACTTTCAACCATAGGTTGTATATCTAGATCTTGGATACTAGCATTAACTAGCATGTGCCCTATAGTGACAACTATTAAATTAGTCTTCATCTGATGAGCTCTCACAATGAACTAAATCCCATCCTTGAAAAGATGATACTTTTTATGTTCCCTTTCGAAAATGGTCTTCCTATCATACAAGTATGGACTTCCCAAAACCATCCTGCAAATTTCAAGTGGAACCACGTCTAACTCTACATCATTAATGAAATTGGATGTGATCATGAACCATATCTTGCATTTCTTAGTTACATGTACATGAGTATTATCACAAATCCATCCCAAAGTATATGGTCTCAGATGAGGCCTAGTTTTCAATCCTAAAATATGAACTTGCTCTGAAATAATATTCACTTGTGATCGATTATCAACAAGTGTATCAATCTTAGTGTGCTTTGAGATAACTCGTAAATGAAACAATTCTTTTATTTTCCTTCCATTAGGGAGTACTTTATCCTTTGAAGAAGAATTACGCAAACTAAAACTTGCAACATAATATTTACCTTTGATTCCCATAGTTGTAACCTTTGTTTCATCCTCAGAATTTTATCCAAGATCATGGACTATTGTCGTGGTATTCTTATTACCCTTTCTAGGATGAGCCCATTTTGGCTTTTGTTCTGGATGCAAATTCCAACAATGATTCTCACCATGCCCTTTACTCTTGCAATGAGAACATGTAGGATTGTATTCTTCTTTCTTCTTCACTATAGTTGTCTTATTGAATTTATGTGGCTTATTCAACTACTTCTTGAAGTTATGTCGCTTCCCTGACACCTCCTTAGCATGTTTTCCTTTGTTGGATTCAATATGTGTATCTTATACTGATACTTCATCAATATTAGTATGATTAAACATCAATATAATATGGATAATATGTGAGTGCATACCACAAATATAATTTAGAAGAGTCTCATGAGTATGTAATGGAATTCCCAAAGATAATTTCATCCTCTTAAATTCATTTGTAGAAGCTTGAACATTTTTCCCTTTTCCTTTTCTCAGATGTTTCCAAGAAATCATTGATGTTTGCATATAATCTAATGGATATAATTTCTTTCTTAATGCAACAATAAACTCAATCCATGAAGAAATGATTTTACCATGTTGAATAAGATCAGTCTATGTCTGACTCTCCCACCATATCAAAGTTGTGTCACTCAGGCGAAGAGTAGCCAATTGAATCCTTGAAGTATCCTTTATGATTTTTTTTACCCTGCAATACACTTCAATTTGTTTGACCCAATTATCCAACTTGTTTGAATTCAACTCTCCATCATATGTAGGAAAATAAAACTTAACATCGAGCTTTAACAAAGGAAGATTATGAGAATGAGAAGACTTATTAGAATTTTTCTTCCTCTTATGAGAAGAATGTTTACTCTCATCGGAAGAATATGATGATGGGGATGGAGGAGACCCCAGAGGTTTTTCACCTTCTCCTTCAGCTGCTTCAATTTTTACCGTTGTTTCAACTGGACCACCTTCATTTTGATGAGGATTTGCTCTCCTTCTTTCTAGGTCTTCCCACAATTCCTTACCCATATTTATCATCTCAAGGAACATCCTTAAAAATTCCTTATCATCCTCAGACATAAATTCTTCATGCTCCATTTCTTCTATTCGAGTGAAACCCCTTGAACAAATTTTAGGATTAATTTCTTAAAGATCACCTTCACCTCACTTAGATTTGGACCTCGTAAGAATTCACTTGCAAATAAACGTCAAAAACATCTTTGATACCACATGATCTGAAAATAAAAAATGAGTTCTGATACCAACTTGATTCAAAATATCAATAAAATATTAATACCAATTCATCTAAAAAATCCTTAGATGCCAATTAATTCTTAAATACACATAAACATCCGACCAAATTCAAGAAATTGAAGATCGCTTGACTATTTGCAAAATATCATGTGTATGTCTTACCTGTCCATAAACTTCATTAATACCGATGAATAACTTGAAATGTAAATGATATGACACAGTAGAAAATAAAATAACTCAAAATACATATATAATTTACATACATCATTTCATCTTCAAAGTCCGTTCAAATAGCATGATTGTTCTTCATCATCTCAAAATTCCAAATTTACAATATAATATCGGCTTAGAAAAACACAATTTGAAGACATTCCAAAAATCCACTTCTCAAATGCAGAAATGGGGTACATCGTTGAATTCGTGTTGAAAAATTGTGCAAAATTGATATAAAATACTCGAAATCATGTCAAGGTACCCCTTGGCATGCTTTATGGTGTTACCTCAAGTGACTTGTACCCCCAACACACAATAGGAGGTAAAGAATTTCATTAAATTATGTGTCGGGATTTTTTCCCACATTGGAATGTGTGACATTGCATTAGAATTCATGTCCAATATATAGGGTGGCCTCCAAAACCACTTCATGAATTAGTTGCAACTTGTTTACTTATTTTAGTAGAATCCTACTAAATATGGGTTGTTAGCGGATTGGTTAAGGCCTTCTGCTATTCTAGTTGAGGTTCCAGGTTTAATTCTCGTTCATATCCATTGGTTTGTTTATATTTATGCCACTTCCTAAATTATTTGCAACTTATTTACTTATTTTAGCGGAACCCTGCTAAATATGGGTTGTTAGTGGATTGGTTAAGACATTTTGTTATTCTAGAAGAGGTTATAGGTTCAATTCTTGTGCATATATGTCGGTTTGTTTATATATATATATATAATGAAAACTATATACTATATATAGTTTGCATGTGGTATAACTCTCGTGCAATACAAGGTTAAGCTTCTCGTGGACTTAAGGTTTAGGTCGTGTGGTATAGTATATGAATAGGGGCTGGGGGCTAGCCCTCGACCCCTTTCCCCCTCCAAACAAACCTTAACATTAATTTAAATAAAATTTGAAACATTATATGGTTAAGTACTATATGGTGGCATGGTGGTATTCGGATTTTGATAATGCATGGAGGTTATGGAGGTCATGGGGTTGAACCTCGTTGACTCCAAAATTTTATAATACATTAACCATATAGACTAATGGGAAGCTACCACATGGAATCTTCTTATTGGCTACCTAATTCCACATTTCAACACACCATTGAACCACTTGGATCAAACAGAAGAAAAACAACAAGATTTCCATACACCTACTAAAAAACCTAACCGTCGGATTCAGAAGAATCATCCACTAGAACGAATTATTGGAGATAAAAATGCAGGAATATAAACTAGAGGAAGCAGATGGGCACGTAAACTAGAATAAATACATGTAGCACTATTATGCACAATTGAATGAAGCATCTTTGAGGAATCCAACAATGATGAACATTGGATCAAGGCAATGGAAGAAGAATTGAATCAAATAGAGAAGAATGAGACATGGGAACTAGTTCCAAGACCTAAGGAAAAAAATGTGATTGGTACAAAATAAGTGTTCAGAAACTAACTAAATGAATATGGACAAGTAAACATAAACAAAGAAAGGCTAGTATGCAAAGGATATGCTCAAGTTGAAGGAGTATATTTTGAATAAGCTTCTGATCCTATTGCCATAATGGAAGCAATCAGAAGTATCTTGTCTTATGCATGCTCCAAAAGGATCAGAATATATTATATGGGCATAAAATCAATGTTTCTTAATGGATAATTACAAGAAGACGTCTACATAGAACAACCAGAAGGGTTCCTGCTGTCATAAAGGGAATATTATGTTTGTTTATTGAAGAAATATCTATATGGACTCAAGAAATCCCCTAGGGCCTGGTATTCAATACTAGACAATTAATTACAACAAGGATTTAGAAAGGGAAATGTAGATAGTGATATCTACATAAAAGTGGATTGGTATAGCATACTTATCATTGAAGTATATGTTTGATCCAAAAAGGATCCAGAGAAGGCTAAGAACAACTCAGAATGTGCACAGGAAACTCAGGACGCTCAGAATGGCTCCAGCAGACAGAGAAAGGGAAAAAATTCAAAATTCCCAAAACTTAGTTAAACTGGAATGATCGTGAAGATCGTGTCGCAATATTTCTAATTGCGCAAATGGTTCATCGAATAGAGCTCATATGCGAAAGATATAAGCAGTCGAAGTTCAGGTCAAACTTGGTCAAAAGTCAAAGGTCAAGTTGACACGTGTCATCACTACAAGGGTGACACATAGCATGTTCGTGGCACATAGATGTGGCACGTCTGTACAGGGAGATGTGGTCCAATGTATAGGGATACGTGGAACGATGTTATAGGTCCACATGATAGATTCTCTAGTTGACACATGGCAGAGGACAACCAATGAGAGGTTTCCATGTGGCAACCCCCCATTGGCCTCTTACAATCCATTTCATTAAAAAATATTGGAGCCGACGGGAGTCGAACTAATAACCTCCTTGCCCAAAGGACTTACAATCTCTGTGCTAGCCAACATACCACTATGTGTTCCTTATTTGTAATGGCGTGCATTTTATTTATGTTTGGTAATGTTTTCTATGGGTAGAGGAAAAGGGCTAGGCCATCGGCCTAGCCCTTGGTTCTATGTTAAACCATGCGACCATGTTTCAAACACATGCCATATATGGCATATCTTCCACTCTCGCCTGAATATCCGTCAATTTAATATCCATTCCACCAGTTTAAACCACCGCTATATTTAGCACACACTCCAAGTTTTGTTATAACTGTGTATTAAAAAGGGGATTCCACAGTATTCGATCCTGTGACCTCTGCTAACCAAAGTTCTTAATATATCATCCTCAACCAATGCGCCAACCACTTCACTTATTACGTAACTACCTAAATTTTTGTATGAGAAGGGGCCTTCGCCAGTGTACGAGGGAACAGAGGAGAACTGAACGCACCTGTACAGATCTTGGCTTAGTTTTCAATACAGAGGCACGCTTTTCGAGATTTCTCGGTCATTTATTGCATACGTAGGGCATGAAAACCAAGGCATGGGTGTCTCTTGGGATTGAAAGTGTCATACTTGGATTGAGGCGTGGAGATAGTAATTTTTACGTAATTCGACACCACAAATACAGTGGTGATGTTAGTTTTCTAATCTAAGCAAAGCTTATGTAGCTTAACTCCATAATGAGGTATACCTGTGTATTTTTCGCAATACTTTTATGGAGTTACTAAAAAGACCTACCCATTTGAGAGCAGGACCTGGAGACGTATTCCACCATGGACGAACTCCATTATCAATTTTTTGAGTTCATATTGCATGCTTATACCTCTTTCCTTTTGAGCTTTTCCTTATTTATGGCATACTTTAGTTTATGCTCATTTTATGCAATTCTTTAATAAGTCACCCGACAAAAAATATCTTGGATCATGTTGGTATCAGAGCAGTTTCCTTTGAATTGAATTGTTGAGTATGAATGCTTACTAGGGCCAAGCATAAGCAGGGTGAAGGAACTCTTAAGACTTTCAATCCTGAATTTGGTTGTGCATCCCGAAGGAAAAAGATGGCAGAAGAGGACAAGCGTGATGAACAAGAGAAAAACTTTCACATGGTCTTTTATCGCATGTCAGAAATGGTCGAACAAATGTATGGAGATTACGAGAAGAGGATGAAGAATAAAGGGAAGAAAAAGGAATCACATGTAGTTGATGATGCTTCAGTAAACCAAGGGCTAGAGGAGACCCTCCTGAGCCTCCATCTTCACCTTCAAGTTCTAGTTCTTCTTCCTCTGAGCATTCTCATCACTCTCATCATTCTAGCCATAAAGCCTCTTTTAAGAAACCATTATTAAAGCTTGATGTAACTTTGTTTTACCTATGTTTAATGGATATGCTAATCCTAAAAATCTAGACAATTGGATCYGACAGGTTGAAATATATTTTCRTGTCCATCATATTGAYGAAGAGGAAGTTCAAGTGAAATTGGCTTCTCTTCGATTGGAAGGCACCACTCTCATATGGTCGGAGAGAAAGCTACGGGATAGGAGTAAGTGTGGTAATCTTCTTTCCTCATGGTCAGAATTTAAATCAAAGATAAGAAAGAAGTTCTATACCTTAGGGTATTTACATAAAGCAATGATGGAATGGAAAACTTTAAGGCAAAGTAAAGGTCACACTGTACAAAGATTCACAAAAAAATTTAGGAAGAAATCTCTATCATTGAAAATTCCTTTGGATTCTTATGAAACTTTAATGAAGTATATTGGCGCACTTCATGGTTATATTCATCATACTTTTCTATTGTTTAACCCCACTAGTATTGACAAAGTTTGTGTGCAAGCCACTCACCTTGAGAACAGGGGGAAACATATTCAAGAAGATCCCACGAAAAAACCTTCCAATTTCCCATAAAAGGCTTTCAATAATTTCAAAAGGAAGGACAAGAAGACCGCTACAGTAACGAGAGAAGGAGGAAAACCATATTCCACTCATTGCAAGAAGAGCAGTCACGATGAACAACATTGTTAGAAACTACATCCAGAAAAGAAACTGAAACAGTTTGGTGGAAAGGGGAAGGAGAAAACCGTTGCTACATTGCAACAAGATCTTGGTTATGACTCAGGAGTTGAAGGAAAGATCACAATGGTTGGAGTAAAAGGTAAAGATTCTCTTCATGCTAGTTCAAGTTCCAATGATGAATCTCATATTGATGAATGAAAGAGGAATGTTTTATTTCATATAAGAGTTGTATCTAAACATACTAAGACAAATACATTATTTGATCTAGGTTCCCAAGTAAACTTAATATTTGACGCACTTGTCAAGAAGATTGGTCTTGTAACGAAACCACATCCAAATCCTTATCCTCTTGGTTGGGTATGTGATAAAGAAAAACTTAATGTCACCAAACAATGTAGGATCATATTTTCTATTGCCTTCAAGTAGATTGATGAAGTGGATTTGGATGTTGTACCACTTGATATATGTGGCATAGTGTTGGGAAGTCCTTATCTTTATGATAGAAAATAATTCTTCTTTCGTCATGAGAACAAATACCACCTTACTAAAGGGGGAGTGGAATATATTGTTAGAGATCACAACATGAGGGTAAATACAAAACTTGTTAGTGTAGGACAAATGAAAAGACTCATAACCATTAATAAGATATACGTACTCATGGTCGTCAAAGAGAAAGACGTCGGGACATCCGACGCTTTCCAAGGGTGTGATCCATATCATAAAAATGAATTAATTGATATTGTTTCTAAGTATGATGATATCTTTCAAGAACCATACGTATTACATCCTAAGAGGGAAATCCAACATGAGATACATCTTCAACGGGATTCTCCTCTTCCTAATGTGGGCATGTACAAGATGTCAGTTGAGGAGATGATAGAGATCAAGAAGCAGGTGCAAGGCTTATTGGATCAAGGGGTCATCAGGCATAGTTCATCTCCTTGTGGTTCTCCGATCGTGATGGAACCAAAGAAATATGGCACATGGTGAATGTGTGTCGATTACCAGGCTTTCAACAAAACCACGGTGAAAAATAGATACCCTCTTCCTCGTATAGATTATTTACTTGATCAGTTGAAGAATGTTGTTTATTTCACTAAGTTGGATTTGCGCAGTGGATATCATCAAATCAAGGTTGCAGAACATGATGGATGGAAGACTTCCTTTAAAACCAAATAGGGATTTTTTGAGTGGTTAGTTATGTTGTTTGGGATTTGCAATTCTCCAACAAATTTCATGTGTGTGATGAATGATGTATTTAGGCCTTTCCTGGATGACTTTGTGATTTTTTATTTATAAGAAATTCTTGTTTTTAGTGGGACCTGGGATGAACATGTAAGGCATGTAAAGCAGGTATTGGATACTTTGCAAAGGGAAACGTTGTATGTGAAAATGTCTAAATGTGAATTTGGCAAGACTTAAATTGTATACTTAGGTCATATTGTAGGAGGAGGACAATTCAAGATTGATCCTTCCAAAATTGAAGTAATTGTAAAATGGCCTAAGAAAAAAAGTGTAAATGAAGTCTGAAGCTTCTTAGATGCCATCCAGTATTGGAGGAGATTCATTCCCAACTTATCCTTTGTAGCAACTCCTTTTCATGCCTTAACCAGTGCAAAGAGCACTTTTTAGTGGGAACGAAAGCAAGAAAAAGCTTTCGACACTTTGAAAGTGTAATACCCCAAGGACGAGCCCTAGTTGTATTATGAATTGTAAACATGTTTTGTAGGTTGTTGATTCGAGCAATTATAAGTTGGTAGGCTTATGTGTTAGTATGCCATAGAGCCTAGGTGTTAAAGGCTAGGAGCTTATTTTGTACATGTAAATATTCATATTATTAATATAAAAACATCATTGTGTGTAGGCTGACCACGAAGGAAGAGTATGGGGGACTAAGCTCCACTAGGTTGGGTAAGAGAGAGGGGGATGAGAGGTTGCAAAGAGGGGCTAAGACTAAGGGCTTAAGTTCAAGGGAATAATAATTTTTTATTATTCCAAAAGTTGATTAGAAGGATATTTTGTATCCTAAGTTCCTTTGGGAAGAGGGAATTACTTCCAAATGGAAAGGAACATGCTTCATGAGTGACATGTGTCGACTTAGGAAAATGTAGACTTAAGGGGGGGATTCTTATTGTTGGCACTCATGCAGGCACTCATGGACGGGGTTCACACAGAGATTTTTGGCTCTCACACTTTGACCATCTTGGCTAGGCTAGACCAGTCTGCCCCTTTTTCTCCTCACGAGTTCACTCACACACTGAGCAAGCCTGGAGCCAGCCATTTCTGCAATTGGTGAACCTGTGACCATTTTTCACCTCTGTAATTTACTGAGTCATCTCTTTCCTTAACCAACTTAGCTATTGTGGTTTTAAGAGGTGGGTTGTCAATCCTGTGGTTGAAGAAGCAAGTTTCCAATCTTGTGAGAAACTCTCTCTCCAGGTGAGAGAGGTGGTTTTGGATTGAAGAAGTAGGTTGTCAGGCCTATGAGAAACTCTCTCCAGCTGAGAGAGTGTGCTAAGGAGATGAGTTCTCCTGGAGGGAGTCACATAGATTCTACAGAGCTCTGAGAATTCTGGTTCGGCATGTTGCTAAAGCCCAAGGTAAGGGAGGTGGAGTAGTCAATGGACTGTGTGACAGTGAAGGTGTATACTCCTAAGGTGGGATAGGCATGTGGGGAATGAGAGTCTGTGAGAAGTGGGTTTAAGTGTCTCCTGGGAGATAACCCTTCCTCTCAAACTGTGTGACTTTCCTAGCCTAGGAATCCATTGCCCGGTGGAGTTTAGTCCCAGCTCAAGGGTGACCTACTACTGAGAGTGATGAGCAGTATGGTATAAGGCTGGGAGGTTGATGGAAGGTCTGTACATAGTTGGTGGTTTTACTCCAGTTAAAAGATAAGTATCATTTATGTGTTTAATTATTTATGTTATGCATGTATGTGATTCTTGAAATGTTATCATGTGTTTCGTTGCATGTAGGAATTGTTGTCAATTCCATTTGAGTCTATATGGTAGCAGTGACTATATGTTATTTCTTTTAAATTCATTATAAATGCATGTTATATATGTGTGTGTGTATGTATGTTCCGTAGTGGCGTTGTCTGGCCTGTTGATGGCCGGGGATGTTAAAAATTGGTATCAGATCTAGTTGTAGAAGACAAGGTATTTGGGTAGCATTACCCAACAGGGGTCGATGGTCGGGGGCATTACAAATTGGTATCAGAGCCAAGGTTTCAACACTGATCCTGGATGGGACATGTTATTGAAAGTTGAAGAAAAAGTTTTGGAAAATAATTGTTGTTGAAATGGACAAAATTCAATTTCAGAACCAAGGTTTCAGGTGAAAATTTTGTCAAGAGGAACCAATTTCGAACCTCAAAACTTTCTTGAGTGCCAAGAGGTTACCTTGGATGTGTTACGAAGCTCAGTAGGTGTAGCGGTATTATAAAATCATGACATACGTGGCATTGGGTCTCAAAGTAATGTGGGATGTAGGATCTGTTCTGGAGAAGGAGGACAATTCTTGACCGTCAGATCTGAAAAAGTTGTGAGGTAGTTAGCCGTGAGTTCCTTTGGAAATATGCGGAGTAACAAAGCCTGTATGTGCCTTCAATATGAGAGAGAGGATAGGTGGTGGAAATCCATGAACTTTGGGTGAAATCACTTTGGGAGAAAACGAATTTGGATAGGTTGAAACTCCCGAAGCCTGAAGTCCCTAAAGTAGATATACACTGTAGATCTGGGAGAAGAGCTTGACCATTGGATCAAGCCAAGGGTGGAATTTATGGTGCGGTATGAAGGACAGAGAACTCCTGAAGCTCCGAAGCCTAGAAGAGATGAAGTGGTGAGTCATGAGGATGTCACCTGGATGTGACATGGACCTCTCCTATACCTTCCACATTCCCCCATATGGAATGTTGTTAGTTGTACTATGTGGGCCCTGAGGTTACATGACATAGTTAAAGTTTGGCAAACCCACACTGGCGTTGATCATGATACATCAAGATCGACGGCCAGGGGGAATTGCGGGGACCCAATTTGCATAGGAATTAATTTCCCAACACGGTCCCATAATCCAAACCATGGTTTTACTAGGGGGTTACGTGTCAACGTCAGAATAATTGTGGGAAAAAAGTCAGGTTACTCCAAACCACTGGTGCATCCCCCCTCAATTTGAAAGGCATTAAGTGATGTGACTATTCGGTATTTTAGTTCAAGTATGGAATTCATGGGTCCAGTGGATGCGTGGTGCCAGTTGTGAAGTTCAGAGACTTGGCACTCCTGAAAAATGGTCCCTAAGGGAATGAAAGGAAGAACTTTCAAAAGTTTCATAACACCAAGGTGACAAGACATAATGATGTCACCAAAGTTGACATGGATGTGTTCGGAGATTAACGGTTCAGGAGAAGTGAGGTGTGCTGATGCACAAACTTCTGAAGCCCGAAGTCCCAAAGGTCTGAAGTCCCGAATCTCATATGCCTAAATTTCCACAGTGGGTGTCAACCATATTATGCTCAATAGTCGTGAACTGTTGATCCACCCTACTTCATGAGTTTGTTAATTTGGAACTCTGAGAGATTGTGAGATGTGATTTGAAAACTTCTGAAGCTAGACGCCCGAGGTCCCGAGTAAGCACCTATCGATCTAGCACTTGGCCATGACTCATGGTCTCATGGTTTGGAGGCTAAGAAGAAGGGGCTAGTGCCTGGAAATTTATTACAAAACAGAGAAGAAATCAGAAAGAAAATATCTGCGGGGATTCTTGATTGAACGAGAATCGCAGAAAATGGAATCTGAAAGTTTTCTTTGAATCATATTGGTTTATGAATACTGTGGATTTTTTTAAGGATTGTTGGCCTGAAAAATTTTGATTGACTGCACATTGTTTTTGTAGAGTTAATGATTGTCAGAACCAAACCGAAATGGAGGAGGCACAAAATGCTTCCATTTCAGAGAATGAAGCTAGAGGAATGGATGTCCATTTGGGAGTTGAAGGATCAAACTCCAATGGACATGGAGAAGACATAGATAAGGAGGGAAACATGATGAAAATCATTGAAAGATTGCAGAAAGATGTCCAGACTCACCGAGCATATAACAGGAATCTCATAAAAGCTAGGGATCAACAAGAAGAATTCAAAATAAAGTTGATACAAAGTCTGGAAAAGATAGAAAAGAAATTAGATAAGGGGAGTGACTCCAGTAAATTATGAATTCACAGGTTCTCTAATGCGAAGAGGATATCAAGGAGTTCTGGCAGACAACATCATCACTCCCAAGATCACTCCAAAAGAAGGGAACATAGTAGTTCAATCTCATCTCCTACCTTAAAGCATAGGAGATATGGAGTGGATGAACTGAAGGGTGAAATGAAAAATATTAAACCTCATATGTTTGATGGACATCACTAGAAGGAGGAAGATGTTGAGACATGGCTCCTTGGAATGAGAAAATATTTCCAACTATACAATTATTCCTCTCACGCAGAAGGGAGAATTGCAATGTATCAACTAAAAGGTGTTAAGCCCTAATATTGGCTCATTACCACTTAATTGGGGCATATTAGATTAGTAATGTTATTTTATTTATGTCGGCTTTAGGCCATTAGTTGTGATTTAGATTAGTAAT
>JZKD02S1631313.1:83069-97558 GCA_000966675.3 Picea glauca | reverse complement strand
TTACTTGGAAGTAATTCAAGAAGTATTTCGAAAAGAAATACTTGACTAAGAGATACTATGATAGAAAGATGAAAGAGTTCTTTGAACTCAAGTTGGGTAGCATGACCATTGATGAATATGAACAAATGTTTTTGGAATTATTGAAGTATGTTCCTTTCATCAAAGATGAGACTATTAAAATTCAAAGGTATTTGGGTGGACTTCCACCTTCCATTAGTGACAGGATCCAGTATGATGATCCTAAAACTATGGAAGAAACTAAAAGGAGAGAAAAATTCTTATATGATAAACAAAGAGAAAATCCCACTCTCTGGAAGGATTACGAAGACAAGAATAAATTCAAGATGGATCAGAGGAAGAAGGGAACTAATCCATCCATTTTTAGAAATATCCCTCAAGGACAACCATGTTTTAGAGAGCCCAGGAAGGCTAAAGTAGGTGGGAAAATTATGAGACAACCACCTATGTAATTTTGGGGTTGTAAAGGAAATCATAGGTATAGAGATTTCCCCCACAGAAATGAAAAAGTGAGAGTTGTCCAAAATGTTCAATAGGAAGAAACAATGGAAGACATGGGTAGTAGAATACCAAGGATCCATGCAGCCCTGGACAACAAGAAAGATGTGTTTCACTCACACATGATTGAAGTTGAAGGTATGATCAACAACCAAACCATTACTATTTGAATTGATTCATGAGCTAGTCATAGTTATATAGATCCTAGAATGGTGGAATTTTTTCATTTTCCAAGAAGCAAGCATGGAAAATCTTGTTTACTGCAGCTGGATATAGAATCCAAGAGAAATGTTTTTGAGTTGGTTAAGTCTTGTCTAGTGGACATGAATGGATTGAGCACAAGGGATGAATCCAATTGGGATGGATTGGTTAGACCAGCACCATGCCATCTTAGACTGTCGTAACAAGGCATTCACTTGCCTGGATGAGGAAGGAAACCCAAGGAAAGTACAGGGAATCCCAAGGGCAATTACTATCAAAGAAATCTCAGCAATGCAACTGAAGAAGGGTTATAGGAAGGGCTACCAAATATTTTCAACTCATATGGAAGAAGCACCTAAGGATAAGGTGTCAAATATTGAAGGCCATGAAGTATTAAAATATTTTCAATATGTATTCTAGGAGGTGCCCGGACTACCCCCGAAGAGAGATATTGATTTCTCTATAAAACTTATTCTTAGAGCAACTCTGGTGTCAAAAACTCCTTACTTAATGAGTACACCAGAGCTGAAAGAATTGCAATTGCAGCTTGAACATCTTCTGAAGAAGGGGTATATATGCCCAAGTGTATCACCTTAGGGTGCCCCGATCCTTTTCGTGAAAAATAAATATGGGACATTGATATTTTGCATTGATTTCAAATAGTTGAATAAAGTGACTATTAAGAACAAGTATCCCTTGCCAAGGATCGATGATCTCTTTGATTAGTTGAAGGATGCCAAGATATTTTCAAAAATAGATCTCAGATCAAGGTACCACCAGGTAAGGATAAAGGATGAGGACATCAGCAAGACTGCCTTCAGAACAAGGTATGGCCATTATGAATTCACAGTGGTGCCATTTGGGTTATCAAATGCACCTGTTGTTTTCATGTGCCTAATGAATGGTGTATTCAGAGAATATCTAGATAAGTTTGTCATAGTTTTTTTGGATGACATCCTAGTTTATTCCAAGTTGGAGGAAGAGCATGAACAACATATGATGATGGTATTGCAGGTGCTAAGAGAGCACCAACTGTATTCCAAATTGAGCAAGTGCTCATTTTATCAAAACAAAATCCACTATTTGGGACATATCATTTCAAAGGATGGCATAGTTGTGGATATTAAGAAGACAGAAGCCATTAGAGAATGATCAGAGCCGAAGAATGTGATAGAAGTCATATCCTTTATGGTTCTAGCTGGCTATTACAGAAGGTTCATTGCAGGGTTCTCAAGGATAGCTCACCCCATCACTTCCTTACAACGGAAGGAGAAGATATTTCAATGGAAAAAAGAATGTGAGATAAGCTTCCAACGATTGAAGAAGTTTTTAACCAATGCTCCAATCCTAAGGATTGCAGATCCAAATGAAGATTTTGTAGTGTGTACAGATGCATGCAAAAAAGGACTAGGAGGATTCCTCAGCCATAATGGGTTTGTAATATGTTATGAATCCATAAAGCTGAAGGATCATGAAAAGAACTATGAAACTCATGATTTGGAGTTGGCATCCATAGTGCACACCCTGAAGAAATGGAGGCACTACCTCATGGGAAGGAGGTTTGAACTGAGGACGGACCATAATGATCTGAAGTATTTGTTTGATCATCCAACCTTGAATGATAGGCAGAGTAGATGGTTGGAATTCCTTTTTGAGTATGAATTTTATATAGAGAATATCAAAGGAAAGGAGAACAAAGTGGTTGATGCACTCAGCATAAGAGTGCATGAACTACATGCCACGACCATTAGCATGTATCAAACTGATATTAAAGGCATAATTTCGGAAGATGAAAATGCAGATTTGCAGTACATGGAATTGGTAGCAAAGCTACAGCAAGGTGAGATGCTACAGAAAGTGGAAAACTATAAATTGGAAGCTAATGGAACACTCTTGTACAAAAACATAATTTATGTACCTAATTCCCAAGAGTTGAGAATAATAATCTTGGAGGAAATGCATAATGTGCCATATAATGGGCACCCAGGATATCATAAAATGGTGGCAACAGTCAAGAACCATTACTTTTGGCTAGGTATGAAGAAGGAAATTGCAGAATACATCACCAGATGTGTGGAGTGTCAAAAGGCCAAGGCTGAACATATGCACCCAACAGGGTTGCTACGACCATTTCCCATTCCTAAGTGGAAGTGGGAAGTGGTGACAATGGATTTCATCACAAGATTTCCCAGAACTGGCAAGCAACATGATTCCATCATGGTGGTGGTAGATAAGATTACAAAATATTCCCATTTTATTCCATTGAAGACCACTCACAAGGCAACTAATGTTGTCGATATTTATATGAGGGAAGTAGCAYGATTGCATGGTATTCCCAAGACAATTGTGTCTGACARAGACCTGAAATTTACCTCAAAATTATGGAAGGGGTTATTCAAAGGATTTGGAACGAATMTTAACTTTAGCACTACTTATCATCATGAGTCTRATGGGAAAGYAGAGAGGGTGAAACAAGTGATAGAGGATATGCTAAGGATGTATGTGATAGAMAAACCATCTAAATGGGAAGACTACCTACACTTGGTAGAATTTTCCTACAACAATGGGTATCAAGCATCATTGAAGGTGAGCCTGTTTGAAGAACTTTATGGCAGAAAGTGAAACAMACCAATAGGGTTGGATAACCCARCTGATAGGGAACTGGTTGGGCYARAGATGCTCAAAGAAATGGAAGATCAAATGTTGAAGATTAAGCAGAATTTTAAGGATTCCCAAGACATGAAGAAAAGTTATGCTGGTAAGAAAAAAACCCATAGGRAKTTTGTTGGCACAGGGGAAAACCCAAGGTTCAACACTTAATAGTGCACCAAAAAACCCTGACTACTAGCCATTTCGACAACACCTTCAAAGAAGGCGAGGTCTCACCCGAGGTAGGTGCAGGGGGGTTAAAAGATGTAGGTGTTTGTAACCAAGTTGGGACACAGATATTTGATAACAACATTTCATAGAGTACTCTATTAACACTTAGGGTTAACATGCATTAGTTCCTCAATTTAATTAACATCACAAAACATACCCAAAGAAAGATTGGTGTAGTAACAATAAACAATTATATATCCTAAGCACTTATCACTGAGTTAGATATAACATTCATTTATCCTTAACACATGTAAAGCACTTAAGCAATAATAGATCTATATATCATACATAATAATCAAATCATTAAGTAGATTCATAACATAAACAACACAACACAAAGCACACCAAAGACACAAGATATACGTGGTTCACCCCAATCTGTGGCTATGCCCACCAACCGCTTTGCCTTCTTTATTATTCATCAATATCTTACATTCTGTTACTCCTGTGCACTAAGCCATGGAGTCGATATTCACACCAGACAGGAGATTTGTGCACTAAGCACCAGATCCTTCTTCCAAAACTAGGTCAAGGCACCGAGCCAACTTCTCTATCGAGCACAAAGCCTTAACACATACACATTCTCTTAGCGATAAACCCACTACTCTTCTACAATACATTCTTACTTATTTATACTTTTTCAATACCTTAAGGCCTAATTATGGGTAAGCCCCATGGGCATACATCCCATAATCCATTAAAAAAAAACTAAAGAACCCCTTACTGGGTCCACATATCCCGCAAAATAAGTGATATCCGTGATCTTAGGTCCACCTAGGCGCTTCATCTTCAACCAACCTATCGAAGTCCAAAAGTGGTCCAAACCTGACCAAGGTTTCCTCAAAACTTGGTTGAGGGCCAACAGGCCCCCAATACTCACCTGTGACTTGTCCCTAGTCACTCAGGTCTAGTCAATGATACTTTCAAGGCCTCGAGCTTAACTTGAGTTGCCTCGACTTGCTTATTTTTGTCTGAGCCTCATGCTCAGCGAGTTCCTGGATCGTCTACTCTATAATAGGCCCTTCTAGGTGTTGTTCTACTTATGAAACCACTTGGTCCAATTGTGAGCCCTGTCCATCAATCTCTTCAAACATATGGCAGGCTTCCTCCTGCATAGGTTGTAGCTTTTGTGTGACTTCCATTACCCTGCTTTAGAGGGTAGTGATCTGTTTTTGTAATGTGCATTGCTCCTAGGATCTTTTCATTCTTTCAACTATGGTGAGAAAATTCATTTTCTCTTTTACTGGCAATGCATGTTGTTGTGCCTCCTATAACTATGCTTCCAGCTTCCTTATCTTTGAATCTTGTGCTAGGCATTCATATGCTTGTGCGCTTTTATCACTCAGGTGTTTTCATTCTGAGGCAAGGGCTCTGATTCTTACAATTATGGTCTTATCTCTCTCCTCCCTTTGGTGACGCACCTCCTACGGAGGGCTCGATGCTGCTTGGGCCTCCAATTCTGTTATCCTCACTTGAATCTGCTAGATGGTCTCAATGAGCTTCACCACTTGAGCCTCGACTGAATCTTATTCCTCCTATGCCAAGACTGGCATAGAATGACATGATTTACTCACTACCTCTTTGACTGTGGCCCGTTCTGTGAGCAACTGCTCCTTTTCTATTTGTAGTTGGGCTTTTTCCTCCTGGAGCATCGCCTGAAACTCTTCTCTCTCACTTTCGTAGGCAGCTACATTGTACCGCGCTACTTATAATTGTTATAAGGCTTCATATTTCTCTTGTTTCAAGGCCTCGGTAGCCTTTTACTTCTCTTCTTGGATTCTCTGAAGTCAATCTTTTTTCGCATTCGCATGTCTTCTCAATTGGGTTGGTTCGTCCACCAATTCTGTAATCTATGATGAGGAAGGCGAAATAGGTACTGCGTGGACCAAATGAATATATTGTTGTACTTCGTTTAATTCTTTCTCAATCCTTCCATATATCTCTTCCTTCTTTGTTATGTATCTCTACAATATGTCCTCGGAAGTGTCCTCCATAGCTTCGCGGACTAAACTGGTATTGTCCTCGCTGAGTGTTACTTCTAACTAGGGCTTACTAGCATGTGTCTTCTTCCTTGCTAAGGGTTTCTTTGGAGAAACCTTCCTCTTCTACGGTGTTACTATTCCAGTAGGGGAGTCTTCTAGTAGTGTAGCTTCACCTCCTCCTTCCTCATCCCCTCCTCCTTATCCATTTTCTTTGTCCCCTCCTCCTCCTAGCGAGTCAAATCCATTTTATTTAGAGGCGTTGTTCTCCTCATCAGTCTCTATATCCTGGACTTATTCCTTCTTCGTCTTCTTCTTTGTCCCATTAGACTATCTAACATGATCAACTCGGGTGACCATGGGGCTTCTTATGGTGTCAGTGTCGAAGAGTTTTTTAACAGCGACAGGTGCCAGAAATTCCTCTGACCACTCCTTTTTAATCTGCTCCATGTCTTCATTTGTTAGCTTGTAGTACGATGGTAACTCTTCCTTGTTCTCATCTTTGTGTGCAATGATACAGATGAAATGTGTATCTATGTGGAACTTTTCTATTGGTATGTACTAGTGTAAGGTGTGCGGTTTCATGCGTGGAAATGACTCGATGGAAACCTTCAATTGTTGATAATATGCATCAAACACAGTGTTGGACTGCCACTTCTTCGTCATGTTGTTGGTGTACCACAAGGTGGAAAATCTAGCAGCCAACGACTTCGATGGTTTGATATGTGCAAAGGTGGATCCTTTAGGAATTTTCCAAGCAACAAATGTGATCAAAATGATCAGCCAGCTGAAGTGGAATTCATATCCCAAATCCTAGGCTTCGCGAAAATATTTCTCTAGTTCATTGACGAGGTAACTCACTCAGTTCATTTCCATGCCCTCCACACATTTTCCTGCGAGGTCCACCACAAACCCGTTGACCCGTGTGGGGAAGTTCTTCCTTTCAAGCTTTCCATCTATGAGTTGGAAAGCATGGTGCACTGTGCCATCCTATATAGAGGCTACCTTGTAACCTCGCTTTCCTTTTTCGACTTCGTCATAAAATTCCTTGATGCACTGTGCCAGGGAGAAGTCTGAGGCCTTCTCTGGATAAAATAGTTGAGGTTCGGATCCCTTCATGCTTAATCATGTAATCTGGTCGATCAACATCAGATCCATAGTAATCCTTCAGTCATGCCATAGGTATCTTCCATGATAGCACAACAAGAGGAGTTTAATGCAAGCGTTAACCTCCTGGTGATGGCCAAAATGGGGAATCTTCATCACATTCATCACAGTGGACTACATCAGCCCCTTAATCCATGGTTGGGAGATGAGGTGAGGCTTCTTCCCAGTTGACTTCATCAAGTAGCGGTGGGGTGCTAGAATAGAATAGTTCCTCATGTCACCTAGATTGAATTGGTTTTTCTTCAGCAGCAGGATCTGTCCTAACTGACTCTCGACTACGCATATTCCCTTCGGAATGTACGTGGTGAACAGAGTGTACTCATAATCTCGTGGGATGTTTTTGCAGTTAACGGCTCCATCCAAAGGTGGAATGTACTTGGGTAGGATCGACGGTATCTTCTTTGCATTAGCCAGATCGTCGTGATGCTTACTTCGTTGCTCAATCGCATGGTTAAAATGGCCAGAATGACGTCCAGTCGAAGGGGAAGCCTGTAGTCCCCTAGCCGAAGATGCCTGGACACCTTCAGATAACATTCTTTCGACCATTATATTCTTGAGGACCTCCTCGACAGACTTCTCTAATTCACTAGGTTCTCACTTTTAAACAAACAGGTCGAGGTAGATGAATGGACAAGTGGGGTAGACAACCGAGTGGTGAGGTCTAGATTCATATCACACAACTCAACACTTAGACAATTTTTGGTTAGCTCAATTAATCATGAGTAGCAAAAAGTGGTCCCGATGTAGCAACTAACAAGTTAAATAATTGGGGCCTCATAACAGATTCTTCTAATGGCCAAGAATGCTTCCATCAATGTGAATCTGTCTGTTATGGCACAGTCTCAACATCCAAAAGCGGTGCATCATCCCATAAATGTGTTTTCTAACCATTTCAGAGTGTCATTCTAATGGTTGGGGCACATCCAACTGTAATATAGCTTCGTCAGGGCAAAGTCCCATTCTGCGCGGTCCTGTTGTTCCAGTGAGGCTCAAATCCTACGAACCTGCCTCCTGCGAGGTTCCAGTCTGCGAAGTCTTCCATCTGGTCTCTATAACTTCTTGTAGCTTTTCCAACTTAGATTTATTTTTATTGAGCTTCCTTTCCTTCTTTCCTATGATATGAGTCTCTCTAACTATTACTGGAATCCTCTTTCCATTTGTATTCTTATCTTCCTTTAGCACAGTGGCTTCTCACTATTGAGGTGCCTTCAAAGAGTCTGAAGTTAATATCCCTTCTCTTAATAATTCCTGGGTGGATATACTTATTTCTTGTATAGATAGGTTATTCAAGCCTTCTTTCATTCTTTCAACCTTGACAGCTAATTCTCTTGCCTTTTGTCCCTCCTGCATTGTTTCTTTGTTCTGTTGCTTCGACTTATCCTCTCGTTCTTTTATTAGTCGGTTGATTTTTTTGGCTATGAAATCCCTTAGTTCTTTCTTTTTATTTTCTATAGCCTCTTCCTCTACATTCCTTCTGATTTAATCTTTCTCAATCCAATTCTTACCTAACAAAAGTGGGAAAGGGGCATTGTCCCCAACAAACTTAATGACTTCAAATTTCTCTTCATTCGATGTTCCATGAACAATAATAGGTACATTAGTTTCTCTTCCACATAAGTTTATCATCTTACCCTTAAACAATCCTAGCCTTCCCAATGAAGGTATCGCAGCAAGATTTCCCAAAATTTCCCAAGTGTCTTCTGTCATAATATTCACTTATGTTTCCTCATCTAAGACACAGTCTATGTCGAAGTCTTCTATTCTTGTACTTATGTGTTGTTTTACTTTTAGGATATTTGGTAAACTAACATCTTTGTGAACATCCATCATTTCTTTCAACTGTACTAATGTAGTATAAACTTCCTCTTACCTTTTCTCTTTATAACTTTCTAACATGCTCTTAGTCTCTTGACTTTCTTCATATTTTTCTTGTCTTATGTTCAACCTTTCAACTTTATAAATCATCCTTGGACAATCCTCAACCTCATGACCAACAATATTACAACAAAGACAAATAGGACATGCGTCAGGACATTCCTTAGCAAGATGTCCTGAACTTCTGCAATTATAGCACAATGTTAATCTTATTTTCCTTTTAAATGTTCCCCAACCTCTAATGTATTGCACACTATGATCACAGTGTTGGAACTGCAATATGAAAAAAAAAAAATCTACATACCTGCATCCATTTATGAGTCCAAAAATTCTTTCTATGCATAGGAATAACATAACTTTCTTCATTTCCATTAAATTTACTCAAAACAACTCTTTCTTCCAATTGCACCCTAGCCTTCAGACTAGGAAAAAATCTATTAAACATAATTAAATTCATTCTTTTAAAACAAAAAATTCCACTTGTATTACTCTTATCAAAGCACAAAGCCTTACCTCTTTTTGGATATTACCCCTTTCTTCAGATTGGATTTATTTCTTAGCACAGAGCTTCGCAAGTCAATATTGTGCACTTCGGCAGCAAATCTACACACATAGCTTCTCTTTTCTTTACTTTAGTTCCGAGAAATCACAATTTCAAGTCCTGACATGGGAACCATTTGTTGGCACATGGGCATACCCAGGGTTCAACGCTTAACAATGCACCAACAAAACCCCGACTACCAGCCCTTTCGGCAACACCTGCGAAGCAGGCGAGGTCTCACCCAAGGTAGAAACAGGGGGGTTACAGGATGCAGGTGTCTATAACCAAGCTGGGACACAAATCTGTGATAATAACACTTCGCAAATTACTCTATTAACACTTAGGGTTAACATCCATTAGTTCCTCATTTTAATTAACATCGCAGAACGTACCCAAAGAGAGATCAGCTCAGTAACAATAAATGATTATATATCCTGAGAAATTAGCATTGAGTTAGATCTAAAATTCATTTATCCTTAACACAAGTAAATCACTTAAGCAATAATAGATCTATCTATCATACATAATAATCAAAGAATTAAGCAGATTCATAACATAAACAACACAACAAAAATCACACCAAAGACACAATATATACATGGTGCACCCCAATGTGGGGCTATTTCCACCAACTACTTCACCTTATTTATTATTCGTCAATATCTTACATTCATTTACTCATGTGCACTAAGCCACGGAGTCGAGCTTCACACCAAACAGGAGATCTAGGCACTGAGCACCAGATCCTCCTTCCAAAATTAGGTCAAGGCACCAAGCCAACTTCTTTATCGAGCACAGAGCCTTAACACATACACATTCTCTTGCACAAATCCAATCGAACTACTTGAACATATCCACTAGCCGCTACTCTTATACAATACATTCTTACGTATTTATACTTTTTCAATCCCTTACAATAAGACCTAATCATGGGTAAACCCCATGGGCCGAAATCCCATAACCCATTACAAAAACCCTAAATAACCCCTTACTAGGTCCACATAACCTGCAAAATAAGTGAGATCTGCGATCTAGGCTCCGTCTGGGCGCTTCATCTTTGACTATCCTATTGAAGTCCAAAAGTGGTCCAAACATGACCAGGGTTTCCTCAAAACTTGGTCGAGGGCCAACAGACCCACAACACTAACCTATGACTCATCCTGAGTCACTCAGGTCTGGGAAATGTTGCTTCGAAGGCCTCGAGCTTAAATCGAGATGACTCGACTTGTTTCTTCACCTAAGCCTCCTGCTTAGCGAGCTACTGGATCATCCTCTCTGTAACAGGACCTTCCAGACATTGTTCTACTAATGCAACCACTTGGTCCAATTGTGAGCCATGTCCATAAATATCTTCGTACATCTGGTCGGCTTCCTCCTGCACAAGTTGTAGCTTCTATGAGACCTCCATTACCCTACCCTAGAGGGCAGTGATCTGCTATTGCACTATGCACTTCTCCTAGGATCTCTTCATTCTTTCGATTGTAGTGAGAATCTTCATTTGTGCATGTACTGACAATGCCTACTATTGCGCCCCTTGTAACTGCACTTCCAGCTTCCTTAGCTTTGGATTCTCTGTGACGCTTTCATATGTTTATTCACTTCTATCACTTAGTTGTTTGCATTCTAAGGTGAGGGCTCTGATTCTTACAATTATGTTCTTAGCAGTCTCCTCCCTCTAGTCACGCACCTCCTGCGAGGTGCTCAATACTGCTTGGGCCTCGAATTCTGTTATCCTCGCTTGAAGCTTTTGGATGGTCTCAATGAGATTCACCACTTGAGCCTTGACCAAATCTTATTCCTCATGTGCCAAGCCTAGCACAAAATGACATGCTTTACTCACTACCTCTTTGACTATGGCTCATTCTGCAAGAAACTGCTCCTTTTCTCTTTGTAGCTTGGCTTTTTCCTCTTTTCCTGTGATCTGAGTCTCCCTAATTGTTTCTGGAATCCTCTTTCCATTCTTATTCTTATCTTCCTTTATTGCAGTGGCTTTGCACCATTGAGGTGCCTTCAAAGAGTCTCAAGTTAATATCCCTTCTCTTAATAATTCCTAGGTGGATATACTTCTTTCTTGTATAGATAGGTTCTTCAATCCTTCTTGCATTCTTTCAACCTTGACAACTAATTCTCTTGCCTTTTGTCCCTCCTGTGTTGTTACTTTGTTCTTTTGCTTCGACTTATCCTCTCATTCTTTTATTAGTCGGTCTACTTTTTTGGCTATGAAATCCCTCAGTTCTTGATTTTTCTTTTTTGTAGCCTCTTTCTCTGCTTTTCTTCTGATTTGATCTTTCTCAATCCCTGTCTTACCTAACAAAAGTGGAAAAGGGGCATTGTCCCAAAAAACTTAATGACTTCAAATTCCTCTTTAATCGATGTTCCAAGAACAATAATAGGTCCATTAGTAACTCTTCCACATAAGGCTATTATCTTAGCCTTAAATAATCCTATCCTTCCCAACGAAGGTATCGCGGCAGGATTTCCCAAAATTTCCCAAGTGTCTTCTATCATAATATTCACGTGTGTTTCCTCATCCAAGACACGGTCTATGTAGAAGTCTTCTATTCCTTTACTTATGCGTTTTTTTACTTTTAGGATCTCTGGTAAACTGACATTTTTGTGAACATCCATAATTTCTTTCAATTGTACTAATGTAGTATGAACTTCCTCTTACCTTTTCTCTTTAGAAATTTCTAACATGCTCTTAGTATCTTGAATTTCTTCTTAGTTTTCTTGTCTTATGTTCATCCTTTCAACTTTAGAAATCATCCTTGGACAATTCTCAACCTCATGACCAACAATCTTACAACAAAGACAAATAGGACCTATGCCAGGACATTCTTTAGCAATATGTCCCAGCCTTTTGAAATTATAGCACAATGTCAATCCACTTTTCCTTGTAAATGTTCCCCAACCTCTTCTGTACTACGCACTAGGATCATAGTGTTGGACCTGCAATCTGCAAAAAAAAAATCTAGGTTCCTGCATCCATTTATTAGTCCAAAAAATCTTTTTATGTATAGGAATAACATATCTTTCTTCATTTCCATTAAATTTACTCAAATCAACTCTTTCTTCCAACAGTTCCCTAGCCTTCAAACTGGGACATAATTTATTAAACATACTTAAATTCATGCTTTCAAAACAAAAAATTTCACTTATCTTACTCTTATCAAAGAACAAAGATTTACCTCTTTTTAGATCTTACCTCTTTCTTCAGATTCGATTTATTTCTTATTACAGAGCTTCATAAGTCAATATTGCACACTTCGGTAGCAGATCCACGCACAAACATTCTCTTTTCTTTACTTCAGTTCCTAGCAATCACAGTTTCAAGTATCAACAACGGAACCATTTGTTGGCACAAAGGAAGACCTAGGGTTCAACACTTAATAGCACACCAACAAAACCCCAACTATCAACCCTTTCGGCAACACCTGCGAAGCAAGAGAGGTCTCACCCGAGGTAGGAACAAGGGGGGTTACAGGACGCAGGTGTTTGTAACCAAGTTGGAACACAGATCTGTGATAATAACACTTTACAAAGTACTCTATTAACACTTAGGGTTAACATGCATTAGTTCCTCAGTTTAATTAACATCGCAGAATGTACCCAAAGAGAGATTGGCGCAGTAACAATAAATGATTATATATCCTGAGCACTTAGCACTGAGTTAGATCTAACATTCATTTATCCTTAACACAAGTAAATCACTTAATCAATAACAGATCTATCTATCATATATAATAATCAAAGCATTAAGCAAATTCATAACATAAGCAACAGAGCACAAAGCACACCAAAGACACAATATATACTGTTAGGATATTTAGACACTTAGGAGTTAGTAAGATCTACTTGGTCTATTATGTCGTTAGGTAAAAGTGTGTTTTCTAGTGTGTTTCTTTAGTATGCATTAGTAGGCATTTTTAGTTAGGAAATCTGACGGTCACGATATGTTCCCGACATAGAGTGATCTGACGGTTCATACTCTCCTCGATCTTAACGGCCATTGATCCATGGCTTAAAACCCGATTGGTCCATGATATCTATTTAAATAGCATGGAAGGTCATTTTTCGATGATCTATTGTGAGAAACACTCTTGTAAAATCTCTTTGTAAACTTTTTCTTTGCATTAATAAATTGCTCCAAGTGGTCGCGTTGGCTGGGGTCGTGGATGTTTCCCCATAGGGATTCTACCACATGAAAACATCAGTGTGTTGATCTTTGATCTAGTTGTGTGAGTGGTTACTGAAGGTTTTCATCCTCTGTTGGAATACCTGTGTTTTCGAACATGGTATTAGAGCCTGTTTGAAGACCCGCTCCTATTGTAGATCGAGATCGTGAAGCCGAGTTGCCTCATCTCCACTTTATGTCATTTATGTACATTTATGAGGTGAGAGGACTGATCGTTTGCATCAATAGCACTCATTTCAGTCAGGAACACTTTTCGTTTCACTCAAAAAGGTTTATGTTTTCCCAATATACGGCCATTACAGTCAGATCCGGAGGTATAAAGCCTGAATACGCATTTTTTAAAGTTTTTGTAGAGTAGTATTTTGGTTTTATTTCGGTTTTTTTTTTATTTATTTTCGAGTTTCCACTCTTTTAGATCTGTGTATTCTCTTTTCCCCATACCCTGTGCGATCTCGAAAAATCAGAGACAGATAGGAAAAGGTGCATCTTCCGGGTAAGCTAACCAAAATCTAACTCGTGTTGTCATCAAGAAGCGAAATTTTTTTCTTGTGTGAAAATAGTTTTTTTTTAGCATGCTCTCCAAGGTCGTCTTCAACAACAACAACAAAAACCCCAATCCTCCTTCTGAACATTACAATATGTTTTGCTATATCATTTGGTTAAAAGTTGTCTTATTAAGTAAGAGGTCTTGAGTTCAAGTCTCTCTTTTGTTACCTTTTATGAAAAAGTTCATGCTAAAATTGTAAAGTGTATTTCACTTCAAGTATAAAASTGAATCACTATAAGTAGCTTTAATATTTTAYTTTAGAGTTATTTATTTTGCATGCAACTTTTCTGTTATAAAGTAACTTCATTGTAAAAGTGATCCCCACTTCTCTTTATGAAAGTGGGTCACTTCATAAAGCAACTTACACAATCACGTGGTCATTTGGTTACCGATTGTGCATTTTTTTAAAAGGGCATAACTCTAACATCGGAAGTCCGTTTTCAGTGTCTTTTTTTTTTAAAACCACATAACTTTTCAATCTCTTTCCATCCAGATCATCAGTTTTAGTTTTTAAATCCACATTATCTGCATATTTAATATGGATTCTACAAGTATTGTCTTGCTTACCAGCAACAACTACTTCCAATG
>JZKD02S1631313.1:63823-79826 GCA_000966675.3 Picea glauca | reverse complement strand
TGCAAACCAATGAAGGAATTTTTCTTTCCCAGTCTAAGTATGCTTGTGACCTTCTTCGTCGCTTTCACATGGATGATTGTAAACCAACCCCTTCTCCCTTCCATTCTGGAGTCAAGATTTCTGCCACCTGTACTTCTCCTGAAGTTGATGCCACCCTGTACTGTCAGTTAGTTGGTAGCCTCTTATACTTGACTCATACTTGTCCTGATATTTCCTTTGTTGTTGGTCTTATTGCCCGATATATGAAAACACCCCATGAAATCCATTGGAAAGCAGCTAAAAGGATACTTCGCTATGTTCGTGATACCGTTCAGTTCGAGATACATTATAGTTTAGGGGGGACTCCTTTATTGGTTAGTTTCACTGATTCAGATTGGGCCGATGACCCTGATGATCAGAAGTCTACTGCAGGTTATGTTTTCAGCCTTGGTTCAAGACCTATCACTTGGGATTGTAAGAAACAACAGGCTATTTCACTTTCTTCAATAGAAGCAAAGTATCGAGTAGTGGTAAATGCAAGTCAGGAAGACCTGTGGCTTCGACAGATCCTTTTAGAATTTGGATTCTAGCACCAGCATTCGACCAGCCTTTGGTGTGACAATCAGAGTGCCATCAAGCTCGCCAAATACCTAGTTCAACATCAGCGTAGCAAACACATCGATATACACATGCACTTCATCAAAAATCTCATTCATGATCAAGTTATTGAAGTGCTCTTTTTCCTTACAGAAGATCAAGTTGCAGACATTTTCACAAAGTCTCTTACAGAAGCAAATTTTTCCAAACTTCAATCAATGTTAGGAGTTCAATAAGTTGTCATTAAGGGGGGATAGGCTCTAATGCCTCCTTCCTTCTCCTATTGTGTCACTATTGTAAATCCTTCAATCCTATCCCAAGTTTTTCTTAAGGGGGGATGTTAGGATATTTAGACACTTAGGAGTTAGTAAGATCTACTTGGTCTATTGTGTCGTTAGGTAAAAGTGTGTTTTCTAGTGTGTTTCTTTAGTATGCATTAGTATGCATTTGTAGTTAGGAAATCTGACGGTCACGATATGTTCCCAACATAGAGTGATCTGATGATTCATACTCTCCTCGATCTTAACAGCTATTGATCTGTAGCTTAATACTTGATTTGTCCATGATCTCTATTTAAAGAGGATGGAGGGTCATTTGTCTATGATCGATTGTTATAAAATCTCTTGTAATCTCTGTAATATTTTTCTTTGCATTAATAAACTGCTCCAAGTGGTCACGTTGGCTAGGGCCGTGGATGTTTCTCCGTAGGGGCTTTACCACGTGAAAACATTGGTGTGTTCATCTTTGATCTGGTTATGTGAGTGGTTACTAAAGGTGTTTATCCTCTGTTGGAATACCTATGTTTTCGAACATATATGTGGTTCACCCCAGTGTGGAGCTATGTCCACCAACCGCTTCGCCTTCTTTATTATTCACCAATCTCTTACATTCTGTTACTCCTATGCACTAAGCCATGGAGTCGAGACAGGAGATCTGTGCATTGAGCACCAGATCCTCCTTCCAAAACTAGGTCAAGGCACCGAGCCAACTTCTCTATCAAGCACAGAGCCATAACACATACACATTCTCTTTCACAAATCCAATCGAACTACTTGCACTTAGACACTACCCACTACTCTTCTATAATACATGCTTACTTAGTTATACTTTTTCAATCCCTTACAATAAGGCCTAATCATGGGTAAACCCCATAGGCCGACATCCCATAACCCATTACAAAAACCCTAAAGAACCCCCTATTGGGTCCACATAGCCCACAAAATAAGTGAGATCCGTGATCTAAGCTCAGCCTGGGCGCTTCATCTTCGACCAGCCCATCGGATTCCAAAATTGGTCCAAACCTAACCAAGGTTTCCTCAAAAATTGGTTGAGGCCCAATAGAGTTTAAAGTGGGTGATCATGTTTTCTTGAAAGTGAAATCCAACAAAAGTTCCATGAAGCTGGGAAACTGTTCCAAGTTGGCAGCCAGATATTGTGAGCCATTTGAAATCCTAGAAAGGATTAGACTAGTTACATATATGCTTGCATTGCATGCATACATGACTATACATAATGTGTTTAATGTTTCATTGCTTAAGAATTATATACCTGATGCTAATCATGTTATTGATTGGAATGTGAATCAAGTGGATCAAGAAGGCATCTTGCAAGTGAATCTAGTGTGCATATTGGACCGGAAGAGAAAATAGCTCCAAAATCGATCCATAGGGCTTGTAAAGGTCCAGTGGACCTAGTACAGTCCTGAGGATGCAACATGGGAGTATGAGGATGTTATGCGGGAAGAATACACTAATCTTTTTGAAGATTTTGAAAATCTTGTTGATGTTGTGTAAATAAATTGCATTAAGGACGGTGCAAAAATAAGGGGAGGGGACTGTAATACCCCGAGGATGAGCCCCAGTTGTATTATGAATTGTAAACATGTGTTGTAGTCTGGTGAATCGAGCAATTATAAGTTGGTAGGCTTATGTGTTAGTAGGCCAGAGAGCCTAGGTGTTAAAGGCCGGGAGCTTGTTTTGTACATGTAAATATTGATATTATTAATATAAAAACATCGATGCATGTAGATCAACCATGAAGGAAGAGTATGGGGGACTAAGGTCCACTAGGCTAGGTAAGGGAGAGGGGGTTGAGAGGTTGAAAAGAGGGGCTAATCCTAAGGTCTTAAGTCCAATGGAATAATAATTTATCATTGTTCCAAAAGTTGATTAGAAGGATATGTTTTTATTCTAAGTTCCTTTGGGAAGAGGGAATGACTTTCAAATGGAAAGGAACATGCTTCATAAGCGACAGGTGTCGGTTCATGAACATGTAGACTTAAGGGGTAAATTCTTGTTGTTGGCACTCATGTAGGCACTCACAGATGGGATTCACGCAGAGATTTTTGGCTCTCACACTTTCACCATCTTGGCTAGGCTAAACCAGTCTGCCCCATTTTCTCTTCATGAGTTCACTCACGCACTGATAAATATCGCAACCATCCATTTCTGCAATTGTTGAACCTATGACCATTTTGCACCTATGTAATTTACTGGGTTGTCCCTTTCCTTACTCGACTTAGCTATTGTGGTTTGAAGAGGCGGGTTGTCAAGATCGTGGTTGAAGAAGCAGGTTGTCAGGCCTATGAGCAACTCTCTCTTCAGGTGAGAGAGGTGGTTGTGGATTGAAGAAGTAGGTTGTTAGGCCTGTGAGCAACTCTCTCTAGGTGAGAGAGTGTGTTGAGGAGGTGATTTCTCCTGGAGGGAGTCTCATAGCTTCTACAGATCTCTGAGAATTCTGGTCTGACCTGTTGTTGAAGCCCAAGGTAAGGGAGGTGGAGCAGTCGATGGACTGTATGACAGTGAAGGTGTATACTTCTGGGGTGGGACTAGCATGTGGGGAATGAGAGTCTGTGAGAAGTGGGCATAACTAGCTCCTAGGAGAGAATCCTTCCTCTTAAACTATGTGACTTTTCTATTGACCTTTCCTAGCATAGGAATCCCTTTCCCTGTGGAGTTTACTCCCAGCTTGGGGGTGACCTACTGATGAGAGTGATGAGTAGTGCAATCTAAGGTTGGGAGGTTCGTGGAAGGTCTGCACGTAGTTGGTCGTTTTACTCTAGTTAAAAGATAAGTATCATTTCTATGCTTAATTATGTATGTTATGCATGTTTGTGATTCTTGAAATTTTACCATGTGTTCCGTTGCATGTAAAAATTATTGTCAATTCCATTTGAGTCTATATGGTAACAGTGACTCTGTGTTATTTATTTTAATTTTATTAGAAATGCATGGTATATATATGTATGTTTCACAATGGCGTTGCTCGACCTATTGATGGTCGGGGACGTTACAATTTGGTATCAGAGATAGTTGTAGAAGACAAGCTATTTGGGTAGCATTACCCAATAGGGGTCGATGGTTGGGGGCATTGCAGAAGGATAATATCAGTACTTCACCAGTATTATCACTGCCGAATCTTCAACATCCTTTTGAGATCAAGACAGATGTCAGCGGATATGCCATGGGTGCAGTATTGATGCAATATCATAAGACTATATGTTACCACTCTGAGACTTTTAACCAAGCTATTGTTAACTATCCTACATATGATAAAGAGTTGTATGCATTATTCCAAATCGTAAAGAAATGGAAGCACTACTTGTTATGGAATGAAACCATCATACATACAAATCACCAGACCTTACAGTATCTTCAAGAACATACCAAACTGCAACAATCTCGACACTACATCTCGATGGGTTTTCTACAACAATTTCATTTGGTAATCAAGTACAAGAAGGGTAAAAATAACAAGGTAGTCGATATGATTTCTAGACCTCCTATTGATGCTTATTTTATTTTTAAGAATACTTCTTTATCTCATGATATCTATGTAGAACAATATGCCATCGATGAAGATTTTACAGAATTATATGAGAAGCTAACCCATGGTGCACAAGTAGAGAACTATTGTCTGTAGGGAAAATTACTCTATCATCTTGGGAAGCTATGTATTCCTACAAGTGAACGAGTCCATGTAATATGAGAAGCTCACACTTCTCTTGTATATGGGAATTTTGGGGTAGTAAAAACTATGGCTCATTTGCAAAGGTTTTGTTATTGGCCTCAAATGAAAGAAATTGTAACTAAGTATGTAAAGGGGTGTGTGATGTGTTCTACTTCTATTCCATCCCTTCCATGGATTTTGTAGGGGTTTTACCAATGACCAAAGGGGGTCATGATTATTTGTATGTCGTAGTGGATAGGTTCAACAATATGTGTATCTTGATGCCATGTAAAAAGCATATCACTATTGAGAAGACTGCTAATCTCTTCTTTCAGTATGTTTGGGTTCACTTTGGGTTACCCGCGTCCATTGTCTCGGATCGATATACTCGATTCCTTGGGGATTTTTGGACTATCTTGTGGAGAATGATGGACACCAAATTGAAGAGAAGCACTTCTTTTCATCCACAGACCGACAGACAGATAGAGGTGGTAAACATAACAGTGGTACTTTTCCTTCGATGCTACTATAACAAGCATCCTAAGTTATAGGATGAACATATACCCTATGTACAACATGCTTATAACCGATCTTTGAATTCATCCACTCAGATTTCACCTTTTGAGACATTTTTTGGGTACTTACCAAAGGTTCCTTTGGACTTGATGTTTGGGAGAGATGCTGATGTGAATGAAGAATGAACAGAGGATAGAGCCTGCAAGTTCATCCAGAGGATTAAACAGATACACCAGGCAGTTAGGGAATGGTTGGAGAAGAGTCGAGCACAATATAAATCTCATCATGACAAGCACAGGGTTGATCATCAGTTCCAGGTTGGAGACTGGCTATGGCTTGACATCACCAAGGAACGATTAAAGGGTGAAGGCAAGAAACTCAAGCCTATCCTATATGGACCCTTCAATATCTTGGAGAAAAGTGGAACTAATGATTTTCGTTTAGATCTGCCACCATATATGCAGATTTACTCCATTGTGAACGTGGAGAACTTGAAACTTTTTTTGCCTCCCATGATCATGGATCAGGATGAGGAATTTTTAATACCTTCGGTTGATGAGTTTGCACTTGATTACTTGGATGAGTTACTTGAAGATGTCATCCTGGACAGAACGACAAGGACTTCACGCAAGTTTGATGTTGATTATCTTCAAGTAGGCTTAAAGGGCACACATCCAAGAAAGGCAAAGTGGATTGAGAAGGACAAAGTGAGGGGACTCTTCCCTCACTTACCTATTGATTAATGAAATATTTTGGTGGTCCAAAAATCTCTCAGTGGGAAGGCGTGATCCAAAAAGAATCTAGAGAAGGATAAGAACAACTTAGAATGTGTAGAGGAAACTTAGGATACTTAGAATGGCTTCAGCAGAAAAAGAAAGCGAAAAAATCCAAAGTTCCCAAAACTTAGTTAAAATGGCATTATCGCGAAGAGTTCGTCGCAATATTTCTAACAGCGCAAACGGTTCGTCAAACGGAGCTCGTATGTGAAAGATATAAGTGGTCAAAATTCAGATCAAACTTGGTCAAAAGTCAAAGGTCAAGCTAACACGTGTCACCAATGAAAGGGTGACACATGGCACATCTGTGGCATGGAGATGTGGCACGTTCGTACAGGGAGATGTGGTCCAATGTTGCAGGGATACGTGGCACAATGTTATAGGTCTACATGGAAGATTCTTCGGTTGACACGTGGTAGAGGAAAGCCAATGAGAGGTTACCACATGGAAAACCCCCATTGGCCTCCTATGGTCTAGTTCATTAAAAAATATTGGAGCCAAAGGGAGTCAAACTCCTAACCTCCTAGCCCAAAGGACTTACAACCTCCGTGCTAGACAAAATACCACTATGTGTTCCTTATTTGTAATGTCGTGCATTTTATTTATGTTTGGTAATGTTTCGTATGGGCGGAGGAAAAGGGCTAGGCCCTCAGCCCAGCCCTTGGTTCTATGTTAACCCACATGACCACATTTCAAACACATGCCATATATGGAATATCCACCACTCTCGCCAAAATATCCGTCAATTTAATAGCCATTCTGCCAGTTTAAACCACCAATATATTTAGCGTGCGCCAATTTTTTTTATAACAGTGTATTAAAAAGGGGATTCCATGGGATTCAATCCTAAGACCTCCGCTAACCAAAGTTCTTAATATAGCATCTGCAACCAATGCACCAACCACTTCACTTATTACGTAACCACCTAATGTTTTGTATAAGAAGGGGCCTTCGCCAGTGTATGAGGGGACAAAGGAGAACTGAGCACGCCCGTACCAATTTTGGCTCAGTTTTCAAGATAGGGGCACACTTTTCAATATTTCTTAGTCATTTATTACAGAGGCAGGGAACGAAAATCGAGACAGGGGTGTCTCTTCAGCCTGAAAGTGTCTGACTCAGATCAAGGTGTGGAGACAGTCATTTTTAGGTAATTCGACGCCACGAACATAGTGGTGATGTTAGTTTTCTTATCTAAGCAAAGATTCTGTAGCTTAACTCCAAAATGCAGTATACTTATGTATTTTGCCCAATTATTTTGTGGAGTTAATAAAAAGACCTACCCATTTGAAAGTAGGACCCGGAGACATAGGCCACCAGGGACGAACTCCATTATCGAGTTTTTGTGTTCATATTTCATGCTTATGTCTCTTTCCTTTTGAGATTTTCCTTATTTATGGTGTACTTTAGTTTATTCTCATTTTATGAAATTATTTAATAAGTCACCTGACAAAAATATCCTGGATCAATGTGGATGACATCATATTTGGAAGTGTTGATGACAGGTTGAGTAAGAATTTTTCCAAAGACATGTAGAATGAGTTCGAAAATTTCCTAATTGGTGAGTTGACTTTCTTCTTGGGACTCCATATATCTCAACTAGATGAATGTATTTTCATTTCCCAATCCAAGTACATCAAAGAAATCTTGAAGAAGTTTGGAATTTAATATTTCAAACCCATAAGTACAACTATGGTGAATGGTTTCAAGTTGAGAAAAGATGACGAATATAAGGAAGCGGATTAGAGACTCTATAGATCGATGATTCGTAGCTTACTCTATGTGACAGCCTCAAGACGAAATGTGATGAATGTAGTTGGACAGGTTGCAAGATTTCAAGAAGCACCGAAGGAAACTCATGTTATGGCAGTAAAGAGGATCTTCAGATATCCCAAAGGAAAAATATAGTTTGTATTTTAATACCCAAAAGGAAATGAGATAACTATCGTTTTTACACAGATTCAAATTGGGCAGGAAGCATTGATGATAGAATAATTACTAGTGGAGACGTCTTCTACTTAGGTGATTGTCTGGTGTCCTGGTTAAGTAATAAGTATTCCTTAGTATCCTTGTCTATGGTAGAATCATAATACATTGCAACAACAACATGTTGTACTCAGGTTCTCTGGATGAAGCAAACCCTGGAAGACATACAAGTAAAATATGATGAGCCTATTTTAATATTCTGTGACAATATTGATGTTATAAGTATCTCCAAAAATCCAGTGATGCATTCCAAGACCAAGCATATTCCTATCAAGTTCCACTTTTTATGGGAACAAGTCACATAAAATAATATCAAGTTGCAGTACATTGGGACAAAATAATAGATTGCAGATATCTTCACCAAACCTCTCCCAAGGGAGACCTTTGAGCATATTCAATAGAAACTAGGAGTACTTTCTACCCCACAGTGATCTACACAAGATATTACATAGAAGACAGGGGGAGAAAAATCGTTGGAGGGAGTTACCCTTTTCCATTGATGTCAAAGTGGGAGAGAAAGAATGAAATAAGAAGAGAAAGATTAGAAGCATGAAGATAGGGTGAGAAATGATCACAGGGGGAGTATGAGTGTTTCCATCAATTTCAAAGGGGAAGATTGTTGGAAAACTCATTGTCATTGATGTCAACCCTAGAAGAATTCCAAAAGCCTCCAGAAATCATGGGTGTATTTGAAGAAGTCTCCAAACTGGTCCCATTCTGGTGTAACTTTAAGCATGGGCCTCATGGGAAGAGGCTTTTAATAAATATACAAGAATTCCTGGAAGAATGGTTAAGTGGTTAATTGGTTAACTAGTTAAGAAACCCTAAAGGTGTGGTCATGAAGCCTGAATTTTATCGAAAAAAAATAGAGTGAATGACATTGTAAATGGATGAAAAACCTCATTGGATTCATAGTCCTCGTCAATGTTTCCAATAGTATATGGTATGCCACGTGGTTCCTCATGGATGAGAATTTATATCCTCTTAAAGATGAAGCCCTGAAGTATGGTTAAAAATACCTTAAATGATTGCATCAAGAAGTTATAAATCAACCCCAAAATTAGAAAAAAGAGAAAAATGGTTGCAACAAGAAGTTACAGGTTGGCCCTAAAGTCAAATAAAGGAAGTACTTAAAAATTATAAATACCCATCAATAGCCTCTTATTTTTTCATCAATCAAGTGTGTGAAATACAAAAAGTATGTGATCTCTTGGCTCAAGTGAGATAATGAAGCAGTGCGAAGGAGAGAAGTCTCAGAGTTGCAAATGTTCGAAGGAGAGAAGCCTTGGAGTTTTAGATGTGTGAAGGGTTTCTGGGAATCCTTATCTGAGGTGACCCCACGGTTCAAGTACAAGGTGTCTTGCAAAGCCTTCGTTCGTTGTCCTAGTATCTTCATGCAAGGCCCCACTTGTTGCTCAGTCCAGTCCTACGAGGTTGTGAAAAGTTTTTGAGGAAGGTATTTTTCTTGATGTTTAAGTTTAGGAAGGTTTGAATATATGATTTCTGATGCACCGGGTTGTTCACATGTTGAAAGGTATGTTATTCTATATATTTTTAGGCTTGTATCTTGGAGGTTATGGAATATGCTTGGGGCATATCTTGGAGGTATTGGCACATGGTTGAGGTACATCTTGGATATTTTGGAACATGTTTAAGGCACATTTTGGGTATATGTTTTGAGGCATAGTATATTCTTCGAGGAACATCTTGGACGTCTTGGCACATGGTTTGATGCATATCATGGTGATTTTGAGCACATGATTTGGAGGATATTCTCATATATCTTAGCATGAGTTTTATGTGTTTGTATCAGTTTTGATGATGATGATATATCAGTATCAGTGATAGTAGCAATGATAGGTTGATTCTCTTATTTATATTCAAGGGAGAAAGGAAGGGGTAAGGAAAGGGTGTTGTATCTTCCTTCAGGTTGGAGACTCTAAACTAGGGGGTTGGAGCCTACTTCCAGTTGGAGCTGGAGAATATAGGGAGTTGTAGCTTCCTTCAGGGGGTTGGTGCCTCCTTCTAGTTGGTGTTTGATAATTTTGGAAATTGGTGCTTCCTATGAATTTAATATTCTTATATGTATAAGAAAGCATTATGTGGTTTTCTCCCATTTAGGTTTCCAAGTAAAATTCGTGTGTATTGTGTAGTTGTGGTTATATGTTTATGTTATCTTGAATGAAATCATAAGTGATAAATTGCTTATATCATAAATTATTGCATATTGTTATTAAAAGTGGTAAAGAATTCCTAATAATTTTTCACCCCCCCTCTCAGTATTAGTGAATATTCCAACAATTTTCACCCTAAGGCAGCTTGCAAATTATATTCATACAAAAAAAATTAAAAGCATTAATAACTTTATCCATTGGCATTGTATTATGTTCCTTGAGTTATTTTTGTTGTTTCTGGTGTTATACTTCCAATTAGGATAATTTGATATTCTTCTTCTCTTCCTCAACTTTCCATCGAGCTATTCTAGGCCTGATTTCAACTCTTGTAGCTTGAGATATGATTGTTGGAACATAGCATAGCCCATTCTTCAATCAAATTCGGGTCTCTTATGTGTTCTTCATTTTTTAAGAACCTTAACCTTCAATATTTCAATTCTTGTTGTGCTATCACATTCTACTCTCTTCCATCTTTCCAGCGAGCTATATTGGTTTTGATTTTGTTGCCTGTAGCCCTAGATATGGCTATCTAAAGTCTGCATAGACCATTTTCCCCCCAAATTTGTGGCTTGTTTTTCTATGAGATTTTTGAGATTTTTTTTCACTTTTTTTACTTTAATACCTCTTTAATTACATTCCTATGCTTGATACATTTCCAACGAGGTATCATGATCACAATTTTGACAATTGTATCCCAATATATGGTTGTTTAAAAAGCATTGCCTGAATGTAGTCAGGAAGAGTGTGTCGGGTCGGAAAAGAGTTGATTGGATCAGAAAATTTTGGTCTAGTCGGGTGGGGAAAATATGGTTGAATAATAAAGAGGTTGATCGGATCGAAAGGAGGTTATTGAAAAGGGGTCTTTTTACTAAGGATAGGATTAGAAGGAGATGGTCGGGTCAGAAAGAGGTTGATTGGGTTGAATCTAATTGGAAACAATTGATCTTTGTCGGGACAAGCTTATTGGAATTACTTGTATCATTTGGGGTGGATGAATTCCAATGATGAAAGGGGTTCCAAGATTAAATTTGGGCCCAACGGGCTAGGTTGCAGGTGTCACACTAGCATCCATGTCAGTGCCACGTCAGATGGCACCAATGACACATGAAGGCCTTGGAACTTTAGGAGGCCATAAATTTTGATACAAATCTTGGATTTGAGCATGGTTGTGACTGTTGGAAAGGTATTGATGAGTGGAATCCAAATTTGATCATTTTTTACATAAAATAATCAAATAAAACAAGGGGAAATTTTGTCACATCACCAGCCTAAGAGAGGATAGGGGGTCGGGTGCATAACAATCACTAGGGGTACAAGGATCACACATCATGTGACAAATCAATGTTACAAATAGTGGCGAATGGTAAGAGGATATTGATTCCAATCTTACTTAGGAAACATGCAATTCTAGTCAAGTTGAAAATCTCAGGGGAAGACTTGCTAGGATCACAAAGATATGGAATATGATCAGGTCAAGGAATAGGTCCTTATTCCATACCACAATGTCTGATACTGATTGCGACAGATAGTGAGAAGAAATTTTTCAATGAAACAATGAAGACTGTCATCCATGAAGCTCAATATACCTTGGGCCTATTTTTTCTAAAAGAGAGAAGGATAAAAGAGGAACCCATTAGAGATCAATATGAAGAGGCTTGGGGAAAGGCCTACAAGAGAGGTGGATCTGATAGCCTTGCGATCTTAGGATCTCAATGAAAATGAAATCCAAGGTAACTCCCTTCCCAATGAGGGATATCTTGGCTATGGACAAGAATCAAATCTCCATCCTCATCATCACAATGGTGATAAAAATAAAAATATGGATGAGGCCTGGGAAACGCAAGGCTTAGTCCATAATTTTAATCATTGGCTTCAAATTACAAACATGAGTCAGATAGAAATAGATCTAGGCAATAGGAAGAAGTTAAATGGATTCCCCCCACATGTTGTTGGATTACTAAGAGGGGGGGTGAATCAATAATAAAGAAATCTAATCCTTTTTAACCATATAATGCAAGTGTTATATCAATGTAGAATTATCATCCAATATTTGCAGAGTAAATAAACAATGAACAAATGAAAAATCATACACATATACAGTACACCATTGTTTTTACATGGAAACCCAAAGCGGGAGAAAACCACGGAATTTTTTTTCTTATATGTCTTAAAGAATTACATTCATTGGAAGCACCAACTTCATTTGTTTTCCATATACAACTGGAAGGAGGCTTCAACCCCTTAGTTTCTTAGGCTACAACCTGAGGGAAGCTCCAACTCCCAAATTCTCTAGATACAATCAGAAGGAGGCTACAAACCCCTATCTTCTCCAGCTACAACTAGAAGGTGGCTACAACCAGAAGGAGGCTACAACCCCCTATGTTCTTCAGCTACAATCGGAAGGTGGCTACAACCACCTTTCCTTTCCCCATCCAACTGCCCTGAGGTATAAGTAGAATGATGGAACCACTATCACACTATCACTGTGAGATATATTGTTGAAAACATGTACCAATAAACTTGCACCAAACAACCTATACCAATAATCTGAACAATGTATCAACCATGCATCAACCTGTACCTCAACCTGTAATCAACCTGTACCATAAAAAAGTGCATCAACCATGCACCAACCTATAATCAACTTGTACCATAAACCATGCACCAATATGTACCTCAACCTGCAAACCTTCCTTAACTTTAACAAAAAAAAACTAGCATTTTCATCAAACTTTACTTTAGTATCACATGACTAGTTTTGGATTAGTCAACAACCCTAACTTGAAATAATCATAACTATGTACCTCTAATGAATAAAGATCTAAAAATAGTATAAAATGTTATTTAGTGTGTTTTATGTAATTCCTCTAGGTCTCACTACTTGAAACCTCTCAGAAAAGGAGTTATAGAAAAAATGGCATACCTTGTTGAATTTTGGCTTATTCTAGAGAGAGAACTTGTAGAGCGTGCCCAGCACAAAATATTTGTTGTATGCATATGAAAAAATTTAAAAATAATACTATAGACTATACTCTAACCAACACATTTGTTCTTACTAAATTTGGATCTGTTATGAAGAAGTTATGAAATTTTTATCCGAAACACGTGTTTTAGACTAGTTTCAGGATTAGCCACAAACCTTATTTTCCACGTAGTGTAACTCCAAAATTACAATGGCCCACAAGATGAAATTCATACCATGGCTACTTGGATATTTTTCCTCAATGGCCTCCCAATTTCAAGGTCTGAATCATTCTAGAAAAAAAATTATTGTGAAAATGGTGAGATGACCTGTAAATAACGTACCTTAGAAAGCATCATCAAAAGAATTTATCCTCCCTTGAATTTCAGCCTTATTTACTTCACCTTCCCTCTAAAAATTGGCTTAGATATCCTTTGGTTACCTCAGTCACCTATAGATATTCAATATGCTCAAGTGTTATTTAAAATGAGAGAGCCTTGCATCTTATTTATACTCTCCAAGTAGCTTCCTTAGAAACATCTTCTAGGCCACTTTGTCCACATAGTCACCTATGTCCAACTTTGCCCAATTTTCCACTTGTCCATGTATCCAATAGACACTTGACCACTTAACCCATTTTCCTCATTTTAGGTTTAACCTTCTTATAACCACTTTCCATAATTATAAAGTTCTCCATTTACTTTATTATTTAAATAATCATCCTTCACTTTGTCACTTCACTTTATTATTTAAATAATTCTATTTGATTTTGTCACTTCACTTTATTATTTAAACCATCATTTTTTACTTTGTCACTTCACTTTATTATTTAAATAATCCTCCTTGACTTTGTCACTTCACTTTATTATTTAAATAATCCTCTTTGATTTTGTCACTTCACTTTATTATTTAAATGATCATTTTTTACTTTGTCACTTCACTTTATTTATTGAATAATTCTCTTTGACTTTGTCAATTCACTTTATTATTTAAATAATTTCTTCTTTATAATAACTTTGAATTCTTTGATCTTTTGGGGCTTCAAGCCAACAATTGAGGGTCCTTCTACTTCGTAAGGCCATAACTCTCAAATCGTGAGGAGTTATGTGACATTCCACATACCACCAGAAATGGCTTGACATGTACTATCCATATAGAATAGTCTTACTTGCAAATATATAAAAAAATCATACCATTATACATCAAACAAACTTGGGTCCATTACCCAAACCTTTGTGCTACCAGAATTCTCTACTAGAATTTCTTCAAGGGTTGACATCAATGACAACCAACCCAATTAATCAACAATCTCCCCCTTTGGCATTGATGTTAACACTCTAATGCAATACTGAAATCATATCACTCATGCTCCCCCTAGAACCATGCCTGCATCTCTATGACCAACGCTCTCCATGGAACCATGCCTATGTCCTCTGCATCTGATAAATATCTCCCCCTTTGTCATCAATGACAAAGGTATCATTCCATTTGGGGCTTCTCCCCCTAACTAACTCGTCTGATCTCCCAACCTGAATTGCCCTCTTTATGGTGTTTCATCGTGTACATATAAGACATATAAGACAAGCATTCAAAAGCATTCGTTTTGGAGTAGAAATAACTCCGAGTCTCTGGCAAAGATACTCAAAGGATTTCTGTGGAAGCGGTTTTGTAAATATGTCTAACACTTGTTCTTTTGTGCCCACATATTCAACTTTGATGTTATTTTCTGCAACTTGGTCCCGTAGAAAGTGATACTTGATTGAAATGTGCTTCGTCTTGGAGTGCATCAATGGGTTCTTTGAGATACAGATGGCGCTTGTATTATCACAATATATTGGAATGGGCTCATCATACTCAACCTGTATATATGTCAGAGTTTGTTTCATCCATAGAACCTGTGTACAACATGTTGTTGTTGCAATATATTATGCCTCGGCTGTAGATAAAGATACTGATGATTTTTTCTTTCTTATCCATGATACTAAACACTCACCCAAGTAGAACATTGCTCCACTGGTGCTTCATCGATCATCAATGAAACTTGCCCAATCAACATCTGTGTAGGCAATAAGTAATAGATCCTTTCCTTTTGGATACCATAATCCAAACTCTTATGNTTTTAGACCATACAAGGCCTTCTTTAATTTACACACATAATTTGTGTTCTATGACAACTGAAATCCTTATGGTTGTTCAATGTAGACTTCTTCTTCAAGTTCCCCATTAAGAAAAGTTGATTTTACATCCATCTGATACACATTAATATTTTTGGAACATGCATAAGCTAAAAGAAATCGTATTGCTTCCATTCTGGCAACTGGGGAAAATGTCTCTTCAAAGTCGATTCCTTCAACTTGTGCATATCCTTTACATACCAATCTAGGTTTGTTCCTTGTAAATTGTCCATCTTCATTCAATTTATTCCTATATACCCACTTTGTGTCAATCACATTCTTATCCTTTGGTATTGGAACCAATTCCCAAGTGTCATTTTTCTCTATTTGATCTAATTCTTCATCCATAGCCTTATTCCAAAATGCATCCTTGTTGGCATCTTCAAAACAGGTTGGTTCAATCGTAGATGAGAGTGTTAGGTGCATTTGTCCACATGAGAGTCAAACTTTCACATTATGCCATCTTCTCTTTTGATGTAGCATTTTCTTCCAAAAACTATGAAGTGCTTCACATTTGTTGGTCTTCCTTTCCATAGCTCGTAGGGAGTTTTGTCAGTGTTGTTTCTAAGAATTAATTTTTTTTTAATGTGAATTGTTGTATGCACTACCTATGTCCAAAAGATATCTATCAATTTGGAATCTATTAGCATTGTTCGAGCCATTTCCTGTACTGTCATATTCTTTCTTTCAACAACTCCATTATGTTGAGGTGTCCTAGAAACGAAGAATTGCCTTTTTATTCCATGCCTTCTACAGTAGTCCATAAATTCCTTTAAAGTGAACTCTCCTCCATTATAAGATCTCGAGAATTTGATTTTTGAATCTATTTCATTTTCAACCATTTCCTTGTAGACCTTGAATTTTTCAAAAGCTTATGACTTGTTCCTGAGAAAG
>JZKD02S1631313.1:0-43035 GCA_000966675.3 Picea glauca | reverse complement strand
TATCTTACGCATTCACAACATAACTTAAACTGGTATCCATGTACCAAAATTCCACATTTAAATTTACATGTTTAACTAAATCACATAATCATCATCATCACAAACATATAACAACCAAATATAATATTGTGCAACTCACAAATAAGTCTAGACATAAACCTCTCACATGTCAATATCAGTTTCACTGAGTCCATATAGTTGTTAAGAAATGAATTACTAAGATGAGAAAAAATCAAAGTTCTAAGTACCTAAAGCCAAAATATGGGGTGTTACATGTTTCGGGTAAAAATGTCATAACTTATTCATAACAAATTCAAATTTAGTAATACCAAATGTATTGTTTATATTAAAGTCTATAGTATTTTGTGTACCATTTTCAGATCCAAACAATAAATATTCTGTGTGGGGCACACTTTACAAGAACACTCTCTAGAATAAGCCAAAATTCAACAAGGTATGTCATTTTTGCTATGACTCATTTTCTGAGAGGTTTCAAGCAGTAAAACCTGGAGGAATTCCATAAAAGACACTGAAGAACATTGTGTACTATTTTCAGATCTTTATTCATTACAGGTACATTGTTATGATTATTTCAAGTTAAGGTTGTTGACTAATCCAAAATAAGTCATGTGAGACTAAAGTAAATTTTAATGAAAGTTTGAAATTGATGAGGGATTTTGGTTGAGGTACATGTTGGGTACATGGTTGAGACAATTAGTTGATTAGTTGGCACATACATGAGGTGTATAGTTGATGATGTTGGTACATCTTGATGAGTCATAGTTTATGTGTATTTGATGCATGATTGGCACATATTTGGTGCATGGTTGATGCAATCGTTGATGATACAGGTTGGTGCATGGTTGATGCACTTGTTTATGGTCCAAGATGATTACATTTTGTTTGGTATAGGTTGTTTCATGGTTGATGCACTTTTTATATAGGTTGATTATAGGTTGATTGGTACAGGTTTACAGCAGTATATCTCACAGTGATAGTGTGATAATGGTTCCATCATTCTACTTCTATGTCAAGGTGGTTGGATGGGGAAAGGATAGGTGGTTTTATCCACCTTCTGGTTGTATTTGAAGAACATAGGGGGTTGTATCCTCCTTCTGGTTGTATCTAGAGAATTGGGGAGTTGGAGCTTCCCTCGGGTTGTAGCCTAAGAAACTAGGGGGTTGTAGACAGAGAATTGGGGAATTGGAGCTTCCTTCATGTTGTAGCCTGAGAAACTAGGGGGTTGGATCCTCCTTCCAGATATAGCTAGAAAAAAAAGAAAGTTGGTGTTTCCAATGAATGTAATTCTTAAAGTCATATATGAAAAAGAATTATGTGGTTTTCTCCCGCTTTGGGTTTCCACGTAAAAACATCGGTGTATTGTGTATGTGTATGATTTCTCATTTGTTCATTGTTTATTTACTCTGAAACTATTGGATGATAATTCTACATTGATATAACACTTGCATTTTATGGTTAAAAAGGATTATTTCTCTATTATTGATTCACCCCCCTCTCAGTAATCCAACACGTAACTTTGGCATACAATATTCGTTTAGGGCACACGATAGCTCATTGGAAAGGTATCGAAAAAGAGATTCATTTTGGGGGCTCAATTAGATAATTTGGTTATAATTGAGGTGTCATATATCGAAAAAGCTTCATTTAATCCCTCAAAGTGGCCCCGGAAGTTTAGAAACCGAAAACCTGCTAAAAATAGTAAGTTGCTAGAATGATGTTTTGTGCTAGTTGGAATAGGTGGGTGACCACCGATATCCACTTGGATCATTCAAGAAGCATTATGAAGACATTTGGAATCATAATATAAAAAGGGATAATCAACCTCCATCAAATATAATCATCAATCAAGATTAAACCCCCAACTCCTTGAAGGTAGGAAAAGAATTAACATTGGGCTCAAGCAATAGAGGATTAGGCATTAAGGATGACAATTTTAGTAGGAGGTGGGGGGCGGGGGGATTACCTTTCACTTGTAAAATAAAAAGTAAAGGGGAGTTGATGTGGCCTCAACAATTGTGGAACACAAAATGACAAATTTTAGAAGCTAAAGAGTAACCTATTAACAACTTATTAATTTTAAAAGTGTTGAGTTACCCAAGGAATTAAAATACCTAAGAATTGAATATTTATGGCCCCATAGCTTAAATAATTGAGATATTTATGTAATAGGGGCCTTTAGCTCTCCATTATTTTGTATTTTGTAGTTGTTTGTGGTGTTATGTCATCCAAAGACCTAAGCATAAGCTCTATGAATGTAATAAGGCTCGAGAACATTGACCATTGAGTTAATAAAGTTAGTAGAGATTATGAGTGAAATTATTTACTAATTTTTTTGTGATGCAAACTTCATTTGTAAATGTATGTTTAATTTGAATCATTTCCAGTTTTATGGTTTGTTGTGGGTGCTTTCATTATGTGATTCTAATTGCAGTGGCGTGATGCATCAAGTGGTATCAAAGATTATGTTGTCTGACTATGTTCGAAGCACCTCACTACATCATAATCTAACAAATGGAGTATCCCACAGTTACCATTCAATTAACATTATTACTATATCCCATAGTTATCATTCAATTATCATTATTAGTATGTTTAGTTAGTAATAGAAATACCATCGACCAACACAATAACAACACAATGCTTATATTGGGAACTTAAACTACTAGGAGGAAACCCATTGAATTTTTGTAGTACTAAAATATGATGAATATGTAGATTTTTAGATTGTACAATAAATTATTGAAAATAGATTCTTAGTAAAAACAAAAAAGATACAATGGCACACACACACATTAAACAAACATTTTACCTGGAAACCCAAACCAGGAAAACCAACATCCTTTTTAGAGTCACGCCTCTAATCTCCTATTCATACTTTATCTTCATTGTTTACAATAAAATATGTGTGTGTGTGTGTGTGATCCAAAAAAATCCAAAAACAAAATTCGAGGTCTCTTCCCCTGAACCCCCACATAGGGGGGATCCCACCCCCTTGTGACCCCCCCTTCCCCCCACCCACACTCCTAGTGCAACTCATATATTAGGAATAGTCATGCAAATAATCTAAAACATACCCAACATTCTCCCACTTGTTATTTTCTTTGCATACATGAGGTTACATGGTTCCATAGTCAACAATGCCCATAGATCCTTTGCACCAAGAGAAATTATCAGTGCTCACAAATTTTGTTAATGAATATGCAACATTTTTCAAACTCTTCACCTTCATCAGAAACACCTTATTTTCTTCAACCATGTCTCTCACAAAGTGATATTTAACTTCAATATGCTTTGTCTTTGAATGATAAGTTAGGTTCTTCACCATGAAGATTGCACTATGACTACCAAAATCTATCCTTATAACTTTTTGTACCAACCCAAACCTAAATACAATCTATGTAACCATGTTTATTCCTTGCTTGCATAAGTGGCTGCCATGTATTCACCTTTTGTAGTTGAGACTGCCACTACATACTACCTTTTTCTCATCCAATTGATTTATCCTCCAAATAGGTTAAATACATACCCACTTGTATATCTTCTACGATCTATATCTCCAACCCAGTCTGCATCAACAAAGCCATGGATTTCGAACACTCTGTCCAATACTAGTCTTCCTTGGTAGCACAATTCATAACTAATAGTGCCACACAAATACTTGAAAACCCTCTTTACTATTGTCCAATGATTATTCTATGGTTTTGACATATACTTGCTCAAACTTCCTACTGCATGTGCAATGTTTGGTCTAGTACAAACCATTGCATACATCAAACTACCAACTTCACTAGCATATGAAACACATGACATGTCATCTTCCTCTTCTTGTGTCTTGGGACATTGATCCGTAGATAACTTTACACCTATAGAAATAGGGACCCTGATCGGTTTACATTCCTACATATTAAACCTTTGCAATATTGTCTCAACTTATTTCCTCTGATTTATCCAGAGTTTTTTGTTTTCCCGATGTCTTTTAATTTCATGCCCAAAATGAAATTTGCAGCACCAAGATCCTTAATTTCAAACTTAAGTAGATGACAACTAAGTTTTCACACCCTGGATAATCTACTTGTCATTTCCTATCAACAACATATCATACACATACAAGACCAAATAAATAAGAACATTACCAATTAATTTGAAATACACATAGTGGTCCACTTTTCTCCTTGTGAAGTGAAGTCCCAACATATAAGTATCAAATTTTTTATACCACATCCTTGGTGATTTATTTAACCCATACAAGGACTTTTTTATCTTTCATACCAACTCTTTCTTTCCCTTCACAGCAAAGCCTCATAGATGCTTCATGTATATTTCTTCTTCCAGATCCCCATATAGGAATGTTATCTTCACATCCATTTATTCTACTTCAAAATCAAAAGCAACAACAACACATAAAATAAATCTAATTGAAGTTAACTTGGAAACATGGGAAAAAATCTCACGAAATTCAATTCCCTCTACCAGGCAATAACCTTTTGCTATTGACTGAGCTTTGTATTTCTCCACTTTAACTTTTTCATTCAAATTATTCTTAAACACCCATTTTCTACCAATGTGATTTCTTCCAATAGGCAAATGCACTAGATCCCAAGCCTCATTCTTGTCCAAGGCTGCCATTTCTTCAACCATGGACTTTTTCTAGAGTTTTCCATCCTCTGAATCCATTGCCTCCATAAAATTTATAGGATCATCATCAATAATAACCAAAGTGAAATTTGAACAGAAATTGGGTGGAGTATACCTTTTTGGTTTCCTTCTTTCCTGATATTTTCTTCTCAATACTGGAATAGAGGATCTTATTATTATTATTCATGTTCTTTTGTAGAGTTTGATTCATTATCCTTCAATTCAAACTCTATTTTATGTGGTTCTTATTCCCTTGGTATGACTTCTTGTTTGACAACATATTTGATTTCTATAAATACCACATCTCAACTATGCACTACCTTTTTATTTTTTGGGTTCCAAATCTTATAACCTTTCAGAACATATTTATAACCAATAAAGATACACTTTTTCATCCTTTTTATCTAGCTTACTCATCTTTTCCTTTGTAACATGAACATAGGAATCACACCCAAATACCCTGAGATGTGTGAGAGATGGTTTCTTAGAAATCCATACCTCTTGTGGAGTCTTTTCATCCAATGTTGATGAGGATGATCGATTGACCAGGAAACATGTAGTACCCACTACTCCTTCCCATAATTCCTATCCTAACTTGACACCATTGAGCATGCACCTTTATTTTTCCATCATCATATTCTTCATCCTTTCTGTAACTCCACTCTATTGAGGTGTATATGGAGTATTATTTTGCCATTCTATACCATAATTCTTACATAAATTTTTGAATTCATTTCCTCGAAACTCTCCACCATTTTCCATCCTCAACACCTTAATTATTTTCACTATTTGATTCTCCACAAGAGACTTAAACTCTTTGAATTTATAAAAGACTTCATATTTCTTCCTAAGGAATTAAATCCATATATTCCTTGAGAAGTCATATATAAATGATGCATAGTACACATATTTTCCTAGTGATGGAACCGACACAGATCCAAACACATCATTGTGCACCAACTATAAAATTCCCTCTGCTCTTGTTACACCAGAGGGGAATCTTACCTTATTTTTCTTCCCATATATGCAATGTTCACAGAAATCAAAATCCAAAGAGAATTTATACATACCTTCAATCATACCTTTACCATGTAGTAGTCGAAGGACCTTCTCTCTAATATGCCCTGATCTTTGATGCCACAACATAGACTTTTCTCCAGAGACTGTAGGAGTTTTTTCTTCTTAAGCTCCAATATCAGGAATGATGGAACTATTGCACCCATCACTAATAGCTCTTCCTTGTATCTTATATAGAGTTTCACTCCAAACTCCCTTCAGCAACACCATTTCTCCTCAAACTATCATCTAGGTTTCTTTCTCAAACATTATTTTTACCTCTGGATCGTCCATTTTGCTTACAAGAATCAAATTTTTGGACAATCTTGGGATGTGCAGAACACCAAGAAGTGTTCTAATCCTTCCATCCATGATATTCAATTTGAATTTTACTCATCTTATGATTTTGGATATTGATTCATCACCTAGGAAAACATCACCTCCATCATACCTTTCATAGTCAGAGAACCACTCCCTGTGGAGATTCATATGAAAGGATGTTCCTGAGTCAATCAGCCATGCCTCATGATCTACATATGTTATTGAAGAAGCCAAGTAAACATCCCCTCCTTCTGTGGAATTGTTTTCTTTTGTATAAGGAGAATCCCTCTCTCAACACTTTTGGATCTACATTGCTTCTTGTAGTGTCCTTCTTGCCCACATCTCTAGCATACCTTTACAAACTTTCCTAAAGATTTATATCTTACCTTATATTTGTATCTCCCACTTGAGGACTTAGATATATTTATTTCACCGGAGGGTCCTCTTTCAAACCATGCATGTGTTCTCTATCCTTCTATGTTCGTCCACCTCATCTCCTCCGACAAAAAAGATGAGACCACATCATCCAAACTTAAAGTAGTTGTATTACTACCTATGACCACAACTAGTCTATCCCACGAGTCTGGTAAAGAGAAAAATAAATTGATACACTTATTTTCATCAGAAATATTAATATTAATAGATAATAACTAACTTACCACTGTATTGAAGGGGTTCATGTTCTCTGTCACCTAGTCTCCATCTTTCTTCCTTAGGTTATACATATTTTTCCACAGGAATAATTTGTTTACCAAGGACTTATAATGATACAAATTCCTTAACTTATTCCATAAATCCTTGGTTATAGCTTCCCTTGACACATTTAGTAATACTAAATATGAAAGACACAACTGGATTGTGTGTTGGAAAAATAGTTTTCATTGATGTCAAACTTAGAAGAATCCCTAAAGAAAAGCCAAGAATCCCCTAAAAGTGATGATGATGTGTCCACTTGAAGAAGCCTTGAAGAGCCTTGAAGGATCCTTGACATAAGTGTATACAACTCCAAAGAGGTACCCTTATGGCATAGATTTTAAGCATGTCCCCCATGGGATGAGATAGAATGTCATTGTTTCCACATGCCCATTTTGATTTGTATACATATGGAACCTTGAAGGACCCTTGAAGAGGCCCTAAAACCAAGTGAATAAGACCCTAAATTCAAGTGAATAAGCCTCTAAAACCAAGAGAAGAAGCCCTTAAATCCAAGTGAAGAATCCCCTAAATCCAAGAGAAGAAGCCCCTAAATCCAAGTGAAGAAGCCCTAAAAGCCAAGAGAAGAAGCCCCTAAATTAAAGTAAAGAATCCCCTAAGGTCGACCATCCTTAAGGAAGAGGTCGCACCCCCTCATGTAGAGAAGACTCATATAAATAAGAGGAGCCTCATTTGGCATTTGGATCACACCAATTTGACCTAACCAAGGAAGAGGAGTGAATTTTATCCTATAGGAGTGAATTTCCAAGGGAAGATGAAGTGAACAAGGACAAAATTTCAAGGGAATATTAAGTCTTGTGATGATTTGTTCTAGGTTTTTCTTTGAAGGTCATCTTGGAATTTTCGAAATAACATTTTTTCTAGAATGATTTAGATAGTGAAACTTGGAGGTATTTTAGAAGAGATATAAAAGAGTATTGGGTATGAATCTTGGGTAGGTATAAATTGAATTACACTTGTTGCATTAGAAGGAGAACATATCGTAATATATGAGGTCCAAGTTTTAGAATCATAAACATAAAATCGAGCTCGTGGAAAATCTTACAAGTTTGCATATTTGAGGTATAGTTCTGAGCAGTTTTGTATGCAGATTTAAGAAGTGATTTTGGGATTTTATTTGAAGGTTGAGTTGATAATGTATCATCATATAAAATATTCCAAGGGATTGGTTTCTCCTTCCATTAGGTGTTGGAAAACTCGGGGAGTGGGTGCTTCCTTCAAGTTGGTTCTTTTAAAATCTTGAAACTACTTAAGAAAAGATTTTGTGGTTTTATCCCAGTTGGGTTTTCACATAAAAATTTGTGTGAAATGTGTATGATTTTATGTCATGATGAATGACATGATTAATGGTTAATGTTTATGTAGTTATTGAAGGTTAAAATTGTTGAAATAACTCAATAATGATNNTAGTATTCTTGAATATTCTAACAATTAGTATCAGAGTGGGTTCCTTCAGGAACAGTCTAACCAGTTGAAGTAAGATCATGGATAAGCAAGGAGAATTTACCAAAAATGGAACACCATTGTTTCATGAGAAAAATTATTCTTTTTGGAGCATCAGAATGAGAGCATTTTTGCAAGCACGGGGATTTAATGTTTGGAAAGTTGTAGTAAATGGATACACTGCACCAGCTTCTCCTCCAAAAGATAATGTTGGGAAAATCTAAGTGAATAGAATTCAAAGGCTATAAATTCCATTCTAAGTGGTCTAACAGGTTTATAATTTGTTAAGGTTATGCATTGTGATTCTACGAAGGAAATATGGGACAAGCTCAAGAATGTTTGGGAAGGATATGTTAAATTCAAAGGGTCCAAGCTTCATACTTACAAAGGACAATTTGAACATATAAGAATGAAGGCAGATGAAGATATTGTAGCTTATTTTCTATGATTTGATGAAATTGTGAATACTATAAAAGGACTGGGAGACAAGATTGAAAATTCAGTTGTTGTGCAAAAGATATTGAGATCTCTCTGAATGAGATTTGACCCTAAAATATCATCTCTAGAAGAAAGACAAGATATGGCTATATTGAGCATGGATGAATTACATGGAATACTTACAACATATTAAATGAGAATAGAACATTAAAATCCATCTAGAAGGGAAGCATCCTTCAAATCCTCCAAGAAGACAAGAAAGAACAATCCAAGGTCAAAACCATACTCCAACAATAGTGATGATTCAGATAATGAAGAAGAAACCAACTTTGTGAGAAAGTTGAAAAGAAGAACTAAAAATTAAAAAGGTAAGCTTCCTTTCAAATGCCTTAATTGTGGTAAAGTTGTCCATTTTGCTTCCAAATGTCCTTATGAAAGGGGTTCAGATAGTGATGAAGAAGAAGTTCCTAAGAAATAAAATAAATATCAAAAAAGAGATGAGAAAGGAAATAAAGGAAGATTTTTGAAAAAGAAAATTATTTTTTCAAAAGATGATAGTTCCTCATCCGATGAAGATTATGATAGTGACAATGACTCAAGAAGAGTACTCTTCATGGTGTTAGAGACTCAAGAGGAAACTATTGAAAATAATGAAGAATAATATGAAGAAGAAGGAGAATTTAATCTTGAGGAAGACTTGATCAGTGCCTTATGTGATCTAAGAATACCAAGGAAGAAAAACAAGTCTCTCAAAGAATATTTAAGTAAACTGAAGGAAGGATTTCAAAACTCTAGCAAAAATTCTGAAGAAGCCAAGCAGACTATCATAGATCTAAGGATTTAGTTAGAAGAATCCAAATTTATTGAAGAAACACTCAAGAGACAACTGGAAGAAAAGAATAAAATAGCATAGAATATAGAAGTTGAAATAGTCTCACTAAGAAAGGAACTACATAAGAAGGACATCCAACTAAATTTTGGCAATAGCACCAAAATATTGGATGAAAACATCTGCAATCAAAAACCATTCTATAACAATTCTAGACTTGGATACAAAAAAGACAATACTAATGAGGGTTCAATCTCTAGGATGATAGGAAATGAAGCAAAGCAAAGAAGTTATGAAGATACTATCAAGGGTTCTATCAAGAAAGAAGAATGGAAGCCTCTAAAGGAGGACATACGTAAACCAGAAATAAAAAAGAATCAACAAGAAGATTGTGCATTCAGAGTGTTATAGAATCAATAACCTGCAATGAAAAATACCCAAGAAGAAGATCATGAATTCAGAAGAACAACACCAACTAGAAGACCACCCACACGAAGGTACCAAAATATTTTTCTTGGCTTGTGTTATTCTTGCAATAATTTTGCACACAAAGAAATAAATTATAGAGCCTATGCAAAGGGTAGAAACACTTGGAACATAAGTAGCTATGAAAATAACAAGAATTATTATGAAGGAAATTATCCCAAAAAACTTCGTGAGGCGTTTGACAGAAATTATAATATTTTTTGTGCTCTGTGTTATGAAATTGAATGCTACAAATGTAGCAATTTTGGACATGTAGCTAGAAATTGTAAAATTTATTTGGTAGTTTCTTCGAGGAAAACTAGGCATGTTCCTTTCAATAATATAGGGGGATAATAGAGAACTTGGAAAATGAAGTAAGAATATTTGAAGGTTGAGGAATGTGGGTTTACCTTGCAAGCCCAAACTAGAAGAATCCCTTGGTATATTGACAATGGATGCTCAAAGAATATAATTTGATACAAAAACATATTTGTAACATTAAAGAAATAAAAAGAGGGGTCTATCACATTTGGCAATGGTAACTCGGCCAAAATTATAGGAAAAGGCACAGTCAGTATTGGAAACAAAGATGTTTTGGCAGAAAATGTCCTACTTGTTGAAAATATGAAGCATAATTTTCTAAGTGTGACACAAATGTGTGATTAGGGGAACACACTTATATTCGATTCAAAATAATGTGAAATAAGGAAAGAAGGATCAGGTAGACTAGTGGCAACAACAACAAGGAATCCAAGCAACATATACATCTTGAATGAGATTCAAGAAGAAAGATGTTGTTTGGGAAAAGAAGATGAAAGTTGGCTTTGGCATAGGAGAATGGGACATATACACTTTAATAATCTTTTCAAGATTAGCAAGAATAAATTTGTAAGAGAAATGTTATATATTACAGAACCAATGAATATTGTGTGCAAGTACTTTCAGCGTGGAAAACAAACAAAAGTTGAATTCAAGACAAAGGAATACTCTATGACAAAACCATTGTAGATTGTACACACTGATTTATGTGGGCCCACGGTAACAAAGGACTGGATGGTGAACAATACTTCATGCTACTCATTGATGACTACACAATAATGACTTGATTTTGCTTCCTCAAGAAAAATTCAGAAGCTTTCAAATGTTTTAGGATATTCAAGGAACTAGTTGAAAATCAAACTGATTTGAAAATCAAATGATTAAAATCATATAATGGAGGTGATTTTACATCAAATGAATTCATGGATTGTTGTGAAGAACAAGGAATAAAAATACAATTCTCAATAGCTAGAACACCTCAGCAAAATGGAGTTGCAGAAAGGAAAAACATAACTATACAAGAAATGAACAAAACTATGTTGAATGAATCCAAGATAAGTGATATATTTTGAGGAAAAGCAGTGCATACAATTGTTCATATCTCAAACAGAGGATTGATCAGAAGTAATAGTGATAAGACTCCATATGAGTTATGGAAAGGAATACCAACCAATGTCAAGCACTTTAGAGTGTTTGAAAGCAAGTGTTACATAAAAAGGGAAGACACACATATTTTTTGGATACTCATTCAAAAAAAAATCATATAAGTTCTACAATCTAAGACTCAATAAGATAGTGGAAAACATCAATGTAAAATTTGATGAAACAAACTTGTTGAATACCAAGAAGGAAAGAAGAAATTCAAACATATTTGAAGAAAAGGAAAATGAAGAACTAAAGAAAGAAGAAGACGAAAAAGAATAACAACAACAACAAGAGAAACAACCAGAAGAAGAACAAGAAGAAAAAAACCAACAAGATTTTCATAAACCTTCTAGGACACCTAACTGTTGGGTTCAAAAGAATCATCCACCAGAATAAATCATTTGAGGTGGAAGTGTTGAATTAGAAACCAGAAGAAGAAGGAAAGCACGGACACATGAACAAGGAAATTTTTCATTATTGTCCATAGTTGAACCAAGTAACTTTGAGGAAGTGAGAAATGATGAACATTGGATCAAGCCTATCGAAGAAGAACTAAATCAAATAAAGAAGAATGAGACCTGGGAACTATTTCAAATACCAAAGGAAAAAAATGTGATTGGGACAAAATGGGTCTTCAGAAACAAGCTAAACAAATATGGGTAGGTAACCAAAAACAAAGCCAGACTAGTGTGCAAAGGATATGCTCAAGTTAAAGGAATATATTTTGAAGAAACCTTTTTCTCTCATGGCCAGAATGGAAGAAATCATAATGTTATTGGCTTGTGCATGCTCCAAAACGATCAAAGTGTATCAAATGGACATAAAATTAGATTTTCTAAATGGAGAATTAGAAGAAGAAGTATACATAGTACAACCAGAAGGATTTCTACTATAAAAAAAAGGAATATTATGTTTACAAATTGAAGAAAGCTCTGAGAGATTGGTACTCAAGTTTGGAAATGTACTTACAAAAACAAGGATTCGGAAGGGGAAATAAAGATAGTAGCTTCTACATAAAAGTGGATCAAGGAAGTATGATTATTATTGAAGTGTATGTTGATGGCATCATCTTTGGAAGTGATGATGATATATTGAGTCAGAAGTTTTCCAAAGATATGCATAATGAATTTGAAATGTCCCTACTTGGGGAGTTGAATTTATTCTTGGGACTCCAAATATCTTAGCTAGATGAAGGCATTTTCATTTCCCAAACCAAGTACATCAAGGAAATGTTAGAGAAGTTCAAAATGGAAGACTGTAAACCTATGAGTACTTATGTGGTTACCGGTTGCAAGTTGAGCAAAGATGATGAATATAAAAAAGTGGATCAAAGGCTCTACATATCAATTATTGGTAATCTACTCTATGTGATAGCTTCAAGACCAGATGTAATGAAATCAGTTGGATAGGTTGAAAGATTTCAAGTAGAACCAAAGGAAACTCGTGCTCTAGAAGTGAAAAGGATCTTCAGATATATTAAAGGAACAACAGATTTTGGGATATGGTATCAAAAAGTAAATGAGTTAACTATGGTCGCCTACACGGATGCAGATTGGGAAGGAAGTATTGATGAAATAAGAAGTACAAGTGGAGTAGATTTCCATTTAGGTGACTACTTAGTGTCTTGGTTGAGCAAGAAACAATCTTCAGTATCCTTATCCATAGCAAAAGAAAAATATATCGTAGCAGCAACATGTTGTACTCAGATTCTCTGGATGAAGCAAACCATGCAATACATACAAGTGAGATATGATGAGCCCATTATGATATTCTGTGACAACACCTATGCTATAAACATATCCGAGAATCTAGTGGCGCATTCCAATACCAAACATATTCCTTTTAAATTCCACTTTCTGCAGGAACAAATCACATAAAATAATATCATGTTGGAGTACATTGGCACAAAAGAACATATTGTATACATCTTCACAAAGCCTCTTCCTAGGGATACCTTTGAGTATCTTCGAAAAAAACTAGGAGTAATTTCTACTCCAAATTGATTTCCATAATCTTTTGCAAGAACAAAAAGGAGAATAATATCAGGGGGAGTTACCCTTTTCTATTGATTTCAAAGGGGGGAGAGAAAAAAAGTAAACCTAGAAGCATGAAGATAGAGGGAATTAACATGAAGACAAGAGGACAGTATATTCATTGGGATCAGAGCACGAACACTGGGGGAGCACGATTTTTTTACTAAGTTTCCACAAATTCCAAAGAGGGAGATTGTTGGAAAATTGGTTATCATTGATTTCAACCTTAGAATAATCCCAAAGTAATATTCGAGAAGCCCCTAAAAGTGATGACAGTGTGTCCACTTGAAGAATCATTGAAGAGCCTTGAAGGAGCCTTGACATAAGTGTATCTAACTCCAAAGTGGTCCCCTTATGATGTAGCTTTTGAGTATGGCCCTCATAGGATGAGATAACATAGGGTTGTTTCCACATTCCCAATTTGATTTGTACACAAATGGAGCCTTGAAAGAGCATTGAAGAAGACATAAAACCAAGTGAAGAAGCCCCTAAAGTCAAGTGAAGAAGCCCCTAAAACCAAGAGAAGAAGACCCTAAATCCAAGTGAAGAATCCCCTAAAGCCAAGAGAATAATCCCCTAAATCCAAGTAAAGAATACCCAAAAGACAAGATAATAGGACCCTAAAGTAAAGTAAATAATCCCCTAAGGTTGGCCATTCTTAAGGAAGAGGTGTCACCCTTGGTCGCACCCCCTCATGTGAAGAAGACTCGTATAAATAAGAGGAGATTCATTTTTCATTTGGATCACACCAATTCAAACTAGCCAAGGAAGAAGAGAAAATTTCAGCCTAGAGGAGCAAATATCCAAGGGAAGATGAAGTAAAGAAGGGAAAAATTCCAAGGGAATATGAAGTCTTGTGATGATTCATTCTAGGGTTTTCTTAGAAGGTCATCTTGGAATTTTCAATATAATTTTTTTATAGAATGATTCATATAGTGAAACTTGGTGGTGTTTTAGAAGAGATGACAAAGAATATTGGATACCAATTTCAGGTCTTGACTCATTACAGGTTTGGAGTTATACTCAGTGGAAGTTGAGGTTTTTAAAACTAGGGTTTTCTTCTTTAAAATGAATCATCTTGTCATTTTCACTATAATTTTTTTTTGGGGACGAGTCGAAGAGACAAATTCGATGAATTTCACATAAGATATTGAATAATATTAGGTACAAGTTTCAGATCCTGATTCATTACAAGCATGGAGTTATACTTGTTAGAAGTTAGGGTTTGTGACTAATCCATAAACCAGTCCCAAATAGGTGTTCGAAATAAAATGGTTATATCTGAAGCTTGGTAGGTCCAAATTGAATTCCACTTGTTTAATTAGAAGGAGAAAAGATCCTATTATCTGAGGTCCAAGTTTCAGAATCAGAAATAGAAAATCGAGCTCGTGGCGAATCTTACAAGTTTGCAGATTTGAGGTATAGTTCTGAGCAATTTTGTATGCATATTTAAGAATTGATTTTGGGATTGTATTTGAAGACTGATTTGATCATGTATCATCATTTAACATATTCCACTAGGATTGGTGTATCCTTCCAGTAGGTGCTAGAAAACTCAATGAGTGGGTGCTTCCTTCAAGGTGGTGCTTGTAAAATCTTGAAACTACTTAAGAAAAGTTTTTGTGGTTTTCTCCCAGTTGGATTTCCATGTAAAAATATGTGTGCAATGTGTATGAGTTTATGTGATGATGAATGAAATGATTAATGGTTAATTATTATATAGTTATTAAAGGTTAAAATTGTTTAAATAACTCAATATTGATCCCCCCGTCGCTCTCAGTATTCTTGAATATTCTAACACTATGCTCTTCGCCTTCCAATCCAACTTTGCCCAGTATTTTTTTTACGTTCCTTTAGGTGCAGTACATGGATCCACAATGATCCATTGATCTTTTTCCACCAACAAATCTTCCATAGCTCAATACTTTTCCCATTAAATTTCTCGATCTCTATTTTTTAATTGCTCATCATTTCTTTCTACCTGAGAATCAATATCGCAGATCTCCCACTGTAACAAGGCTTACAACAGACCTGAGCCAAAACCTTAGCCACAAGGTGTCCCCCTGAATCCAATAATAGCTCAGATACCAAATGTAGATTTTAACCTTGTACAATAAATTACTGCAAATAGATTCTTAATAAAAACAAAAAAGACACAATGACACACACACACACACACACACATTACAGATATATTTTACCTTGGAAACCCAATCTGGGAAAACCAACAACCTGTTTAGAGTCTCACCTCTAATCTTCTATTCATCTTGTATCTTCATTGTTTACAATACAATATATATAGGATCCTGCGACATCCAAAAACCTTAATCCATTGACCTAAATTAGTCAACAACCCTAATTCTTTAACCGGAATTAGAAAACCATTGGAAAAAACCATGCCAAGTCAAAAAATGCCAATTTTTTTCGAGGGTGCTGACCCCTCCCCGCTGTGAACCCCCTTGTGACCCCCAGGGAAGGGGAGATACACCCCCCGCATGCTCGACGCAATTTAGACACTAGGACTAATTATGCAAAGAATATAACACATACCCAACATAATATAGTTGTTACAAGTGGTTCAATCATTAAAACGCCAATATCGAGGTCATACCTCAATCTCACTTAGGGTTTTTACAAAATTATGGCACGATTACCTTACTATCTACCTTGGCCTTAGATTTATACCATAATCACTCTTGACCAAGTCAATTTGATGATTAGGAAAAACACCCTACCTTTAGGTGTTTTAATCCAAATTAAGGTACATTACTCAAAATAACGAGATTAGTTACAATATGAGGGATAATTATGCTCAATAACGCAAATGGTAACGTGTAGAGGTATTTATACCATTTACACAAGCCTTAAAGAGCCTTGGTAGATCTTTTAGAACAACAATTAGTAACAAAGAAAGAACATTGTGTGTGCATGTTCCTCTATCGTTAGTCTCTAAGATCCCATCCTACATTGCTACCAATCTGACAATTACTTATGATTTTAGATGTGTCATTTTCTTATAAATTTGTTTTTTCTTAATTTTACTATTTTTTTTTGACTAATTTTAATAATTAATTTTACAGTTTATTAATTTTGTTAATTAATTTTTACTATTTTTTTAAAACTAATTTTATTAATTAATTTTACTATTTACTAATTTTGTTAATTACTGTTTGGTTACATCTACACTTTCTGTATATGTAATGGTTTGTTTATTAATTTTGTTAATTAATTTTTACTAAGTTTTTAAAACTAATTTTATTGTTTACTAATTTTGTCAACTATTGTTTGTTTACATCTACACTACACTTTCTATATATGTAAATGGTTTGTTTGGTTTTTTTTTCTTTTAATAAACATCTACACTCTATATATGTAAGCACCCGTGTTTACTAATGTTTTTAACAAGATTGCTTTTGATTATTCCGATGGTTACGTGTTGGGATGTGGACATACATATGACATCATTTGTATAGTGTGGTATTTATTGAGAACACATGCAAATGATATTATATATTGATTTTTAGCAATGCATTATTTATGTCTTCTAGTTGTTGGTTTGATGTGAGATCACAACTCTACCATGTTATTGTTTGTTAGGATTAGACACCATTATGTTGACAATGACCATTAAATGTAGGATGGGGATCACCATCATACAATTGTTAATTGAAGAAAATTATCATGTAAATTGAAGAAAATGACTGATCACCTTATCTTATAATGACAACAATAATTGAGGAGATTGGGTGGTGCATCATCATCAAAGCCACAAATACCACAACATCATGAGATAAGAGCCATAAATACCATAATAATAATAGATGTCATGTTTCAAAAATTCAATGGAGATAATAGTGGCAACTAATTTTTTTGAAAGCGGCTTCCCAAAAGATGAGAACAATAATGTGAAATAAAGTGAAATAAAAAAGTGGCTAAATGTTAGCATCAAACTTTAACATACCCTTTTTGCACATTTACTAATCGAATTACTACGTGGCTAGAGGTAAGTACGTTTGCAACCATTATGTCTAGGTAACAAATAGAGACTAAGGGTCAAGGATTCCAACTTGGGTAATTTAGGGTACGATTTAGTGCTCTATGACAAAATTATGATAGTAGAAATTTAAAAATATATAAATATTGGTAAATAGTTAATTATTATTATTATTATATATATATATATATATATATATATATATATATATATTAATTACATGGTCATGATATTATAGAATAATGACATAATTTCAAATAATACATGTTATATGTGTTATATGTGGTAAAATTTTCGAAAGGGAAATATTAATGGAGAAAATGTGTATTGTTCAATTATTTCTCTATCAACTTTCTTATTGTACAATGAGGACTTAAGTCCTTTTTTATAGAGAATATGCTTGCATTCAATCTACTCGTTTATAGTTAACTAAACCAATAATGAAAAGATTCTCCAAGTTAACATTACTTAAGTCTGAGACCTATTCATGCATAAATAAATCAAGATAAACTTGATCTTGATAAAATCCAGTGTAATGGATAATTAGAAAGTTAATTATTGTGTATAATTAAGTTATTGGATGTGCACAAATAATTAAATAATATGCACATAGTTGTGCACCAGCACCCCCCTGTAAGATTGACTTGGAGTTAAGGGAAAGGAAGGAGGATTTACTCGTTGTCCCCTTGTAAAAAAAACTTCATTCACTCTTATCAAAGATTAAAGATAAGTGAACTTGGCTTCAGAAGTGGCTTGGTGGGAATATCTATAACTTAATCTTCTGAATGGAAAAAATTGCAAGTCAAGAACTTGATCATAAAAGAGTTTCCATATGTAGTGCATATGGACCTCAATGTGTTTTGTAGTTGGTGCTCAACTAGATTTCATGAAATGTGGATGGCGCTCTTACTATTGTACCAAACTATTGTAGGTTGATCCTAAGTAAAACCAAACTTTGTGAATAATTGTTGAATCGAAAAAAAAAATTGACTGACATTGACAACACCTTAGTACTCTTCCTCCACAAAAGAAAGAATGATTGCATGTTTCTCTTTTCTAAACCAAATGAAGGGTCATAAACCGAGAATGAAGTGTAAGAAAAAATAGACCTTTGATCATCAACATCACCTTCCCAATCTGAATATGTAAATACCATTAAAGAAGAGGATCCCCCTTTAGTATTATTGTTATAAAAAAACAATTCCAATTCCTTATAGAATTATGAGGTAATAACCACCTATGCAGAGGCACCTTATCAATATAAAAGATTAAAGGGTCAGTAAATGGATCTGCCCACTCTATCATACAGTTTTTATATTACAAGGCTATAGGAACAAAGAATAATTATGTATACAATATAAAAGCCATGTCATATGCATTATAAGTTTGTGTTTATGGTAAATATAATAATAATAATAATAAATAATCTAATTTTAAGGTCACAACCAAGCTAGACACCAAATTAGTATATGAGACCCCCTTGTTTGTGGGACAAAGGACTCTCTTCACGTAGTGATTTGATTGCTAAAGTCTACGGGGGTGTACATACCCTACCCCCTCTAGCTTTGAACCTATATACAAGTCAATGTTTGAAGTTGCAATGGCAATTCTCTTATATAGTTGATAGGAACATAGAGGGAAACAATTATTCATGGTATAATCACACTAATTAAACCACAGTCACTCCAACAACACTTTTTATATTAAATTTTAATAATAACAAAGTCGCTCCAATCAACATTTTTCATTCTCATGTGATCTACGATATATTTAATCAGCTATGCTCCACCACAATTTCTAGATTTGAACTACGTTATTAAATGTTATAAGGAATTCTAGGTTTTAAGAATTTTTTTATTGATTATTGAATGATTTGAAGAAGTAAACTCAAGTAATACTTTGAATTAATATATATATACAAATTTTTGGTTGGAAAGAATAACCCTTGAAATATACAGTTTGCTCAAACAAACACTTGGTAACATACATCCAGACATATAATCAAAATTAATTTGTGAAATTAATCCAGCAATATAGTCGAAATACAAGTATGAGTAAATTTATTTTTATGAAACAAAATTAAAACTAAATCATTAACCAAATGACTCTTTAAATGACAAAAATGTTGTATAACCAATTAACTTACAAAAAATAGTGTAGAAATTTGAAACTCGATTTGTTGAACTTGAAATGTGAGACCCAAATTCCTTGTGTCTACTTTGTCTATCGTTGAAAATCCATGCTTGACCTCCCTACCAACTCTAATGGGTATTATCCTTCCCCAATGACCCTCAAGTTGCAATGGGGTTTTATAAAAGATACGCTCTAACAATATGAGTGAATAATCAAGCCACTAAGTTTGAGAATAAATCTGCACTTCACAACACTCTTCAAGAAAACAAATTCTTCAATAATCACCAATAAATAAAAAAATTAAGCATTATGGCAACCTTCCAGCATTAAGGTGCAAAGAAATGTTTTCCTCTTAACTCAATCTTTTTGTTTATAGGTAATGTGGCTCAAGCCACTTGTCCAACTCATGCAAAATATAATTTACTAAATTATTAATTAATTATATTCACCCACTCGTGTGTCATTCACATGTACAAGTAATTACTTATTTAAAAATATAAAATAATGAATTATCCTCACTCAACTCCCACATTTCCTATTTTTACTCTTAGTTGTTCCCTTGATCTCTTCCTCATTTCTCATTTGAGTGTGTTAGGGACCTAACCCCTCACGTATGTAGAACAATATATTCAGATGTAATAAAGGTCAATATTAATAAGGCCTTGCAATAAAGTAGAATAAGCCGAATGTAAGAAGACCTAATAGAAGCTTCCGATTCTAGAAGGATCTTCCTCTAGATGGTTCTTTTGATAGACATATTTAGTATAAATAGGAGTCGAGGGTATGAGAACCCTAGCTTGGATATTATTTTAATAGAGCTCTGCTCAATTGGAGGCTGCCCCCTCGAAGAGGCCCGTGAACATTGCTCTCAGAATCAAAGTGCTCTTTCTGGTGTTATTTTTATATCATTTCAGTGTTATTGCAGTGTTGTTATGGTTATATTGTTATTTATCTGTCATTTCTAGCAATTATTTGTGTTCTGCATATTTTTAATATCTGGAATATTACAAGTGGTATCAGAGCACTTTCCTCGACAAAAAATTGTGGGTTAATTTTTTTTCAGGGTAGAGACGTATTCTGACATCTTTAAGCTATAGAGATTTGTCGTTAAGCGCATAAACCCACGGTTGAGGGATTCATACACACATGAAATACAAGTGGTTCTTAAGCACACATTTTTTGGCCACCCTTGTAACCCTTGTTGGTACCCCTTCGAGTGGTAGCGCATCAGAAAACACCTGTATACAAACCGGCCTAGATTTCCTAAAGCCCTCTTTAGATAAACCGGTCGACCGCTTGACTGCTATAGTGTCACCGAGAACATCACCCGGGAAGATACTCTCTAGTACCTGGGTAGTTGGGTAGTATGGCTAAGGGCACGGTCTAGCCTCCTTAGTTAGTGCCCTGAGATATTGGGCCGAGTACTATTGTTGGGCCCCGCACGTATATCAGAGAGATATAACATAGGGAAAACCCTTGTCTGTAGAACCCTTGAATACCTAACCCTTGGGGCCGAAAAAAAACAAGATCTATTGACGCGCAATTGTGTTCGAGTTGCCAAATCACTACACATTTCTTCCTGGTTAAGCATTTGGGCATTTCATCACTGCAGTATTCTTCAGACCAGAGTATAACTCTACAGGTGTAGAAAAAAAATCTGGAAATTTTTGCACCATTATTTGAGACCTATTCCATCGGATTTATCTCTTCACCCTTATCACATTCATACATATCATTTTTCAACAAAATTTTTTACCCCGCCCGCTCCTTTTCGGTTCCGTCGTCATCATGGCCCATAGCCGTTGCCAAGACTTGGAAGCTCACTTCAATACCTTGCAATCTAATTTCATAGATACCCAACAAGAAGTGAGACAGATCAGTGCCAATATTTCCACCATCAATCAAAACATGCACTCTTCCATCACCACATCAATCACCGAACTCAAAGAATACCTCAAACAAGACATGACTACCCAGCTTGAATCTGTCGTTTCAATGATTTTCACCAAGTTGCATATCCCTGCAAATCCCCCTTTATCTGACCCACCTTTGCATACCGAAGCTGGAACTTCCTCTCATTCCCATAATTTTTAGCCCCATCACTTTCAGCGTGACCTACACCTTCTGCGGCTGGATGTGACCAAATTCGATGGCTCAAATCCCACTGGTTGGGTATCTCAAATGGAACATTATTTCTCTTTGTATGGCATTACAGATGATTTGGCCAAACTCCTGTATGGTGTTCTCCATCTAGATCAAGAACATTGGCAATGGTGGCAATGGAGAAAAACTTCTCGCCAAGGGTATATTGCTTGGACACACTTTGTGGCAGAGCTTTATGAACGCTTTGACACTGACACCAACCATTTAGGTCGTTTGACAAAGTTGAAACAATTTGGAATAGTGGAAGACTTTATAGCTTCTTTTAAGTGACTGGTTTTTTGTACAGAGGGCATTTCTGATGCTTTTTTCCGAATTTTTTTTATCAGTGGCCTCAAGGATGCGATTCGTGCCCATATCCTCATGGCTCAGCCTAAGAGTTAGGTGGAGGCTACTAAAGAGCTAAGGAAGCACAATAGGTTTTCTCTTCTCAAAACCATAAACCCCCCTTTATTCCTCGCACTAAACCAGTAAATCCCACTCCTCCTTCTACTCCACTAAAGATCCAAAAATTGACCGAGGATGAAATGGATGAACGTCAACTCAAAGGCCTTTGTTATAATTGTGATGACAAGTATTTTCCAGGGCACAAGTGTAAGGGACAAAATATTTGTATGGCCATCTCAGAGGATATTTCAGAAGAGGATGTTGAAACTCCCCTTGTTTCTGAGTCACCTGAACCCACTGACATAACCCCTCCCTCAGACCCTCCTGAAGTAGAACCGGTCATTTCCCTAAATGCTCTCACTGACTTCTCTACCCCCCAAAACCTCAAGATAATTGGTCACATCAAGCATAGTAAGGTCATCATTTTTGTTGATAGTGGAAGCACCCATAATTTTATTCATCGCCGCATTGCCCAAGAAACCCATTGCTATATCCATGCACTCAATAATTTCCAAATCATGATTGCCAATGGCGGCTCCATGAAATGTGGAGGGCGTTGTGAAAATGTGTGTCTCCAAATTGGTGACTACCACTTGAAATATCATATGTTTGCTATCGACATGGGCAGTTGTGACATTGTGTTAGGTGCAGACTGGCTAAGGACTTTGCATCCCATTCTCATGGATTTTAAGGAATTAACCATGCAATTCGACCAGGAGGGCCAACAATATAAGTTCCAAGGCATCATCGTCAGTTCACCTGAAATCATTAGTTCCCATCGCATGGAAAAGCTTCTCAAAAAATGCCATTCTGGCATTATTGCCCAACTCCATGCCATACAAGCAACTGAGACACCCTTGTGCCACAAGACCTCCAATCCATCCTCTCTAAACATCAACTAGTATTTTCCACTCCCCAGGGACTCCCTCCTTCCCGTGGTGTTCATGATCATTCTGTTCCCCTGGTACCAGGAAGCCTTCCTCCTAATATTCGTCCCTATCGCCATCCCTTTTCCCAAAAAAATAAAATTGAAAAAATGGTTCAAGAACTGCTTAACGCAAGCGTTATCCACCCTAGTACGAGCCGCTACTCTTCTCATGTGGTCATGGTCCTGAAGAAAGAAGGTTCTTGGTTCATGTGTCCTGACTTCCGCGCCCTCAAAAAACTCACCATTAAAGACAAATTTCCCATTCCTATCATTGATGACCTCTTGGATGAATTGAGTGGCGCCCAGTTCTTTACTAAACTTGATCTTCGTTCTAGCTACCACCATATATGTATGAATAAGGCGGACATTCCTAAGAATGCATTTAGAACTCATGAGGGCCACAATGAGTTTTTGGTCATGCCCTTTGGCTTGTGTAATACCCCTTCCACCTTACAAAGCCTCATGAACCATGTCTTTCGTCCTTTTCTCCATCATTTTGTCTTAGTTTTATTTGATGATATCCTCGTCTATAGAAAAAACTGGACAGACCATCTTGCTCATGTGGATCGAGTTCTTCATCTACTCTCTCAGCACCAACTTTTCCTGAAATAATCTAAATGTGATTTTGGTGCCTCGGAAGTCGAGTACTTGGGTCATCTTGTTGGCAAGGATGACGTCAGGGTGGATCCTAAAAAGATTGAATCTATGCAAGTTTGGCCTCACCCGAAGACTCTCAAAAGCTTGTGTTGATTTCTGGGCTTAACAGGTTATTATTGCAAGTTTGTTAATAATTATGGAAAGATTGTGGCACCTCTCACTGCACTCCTTAAAAATAATTCTTTCACTTGGACTCCAACATCTTCCTAGACCTTTCAAACCTTGAAGATGGCCATGTGCACCACTCTAGTCCTAGCCCTTCCTGATTTCACAAAGACCTTTGTCCTGGAATGTGATGTTTCAAGGAAAGGAATTGGTGTTGTCCTTATGAAAGAGGGTCAGCCTTTGGCCTTTACCAACAAACAATTGTCTGAACAAAATTTGGAAAAATCAATCTATGAAAAGGAAATGTTGTCTATTATGCATGTCATTGATCTGTGGTGCCCTTATCTATTTGGGCAACGCTTCCAAATTAAGATAGATCATCAAAGCCTCAAGTATTTTCTAGAACAACGCATTTCCTCCCCAAGGCAACAAAAATGGGTGACTAAGATCTTTGGATATGATTATGAGAGAATTTACGAGAAAGGCAAAGACAATGTGGTTGCGGATGCACTTTTCTGAAAATATGAAGATGAAGGATCCCTTTTTTCTCTCTCCTTCATTGTACAAGATTGGCTCCAAGTCATTCGCCAGGAATGGCTACATGATCCCAAAAGTTTGCATCTAATACAAAAATTGCAGTCCAATTCTTCAGTCCACCCAGGGTACTCTTGGCTCCATGATGAGCTTCGATACAAAGGTTGTTTGTGTTTAAGTAAACAGTCAAAACTTAAATCCATGGTACTTTTTGAGCTTCATGCTACACCCACAGCTAGGCACTCTGGGTTTACCAAAACCTATGATAGGGTCAAAGGTTCTTTTTTTCTGGGATGGTATGAAACAAGACATTCATAATTTTGTAGTTGAATGTGATGTGTGTGAACGCAACAAGGGTGAAACAATCAAATCTCCTGGCACACTACAACCGCTTCTGATTCCACCTGCTATTTGGAGGGATATCTCTATGGATTTTATTACAGGATTACCTAAATCAGGAAATAAATCAGTCATCATGGTGGTAGTCAATTTCCTTTTCAAGTATGCTCATTTATGTTCTCTTCAATACCCATTTATAACATCCACTGTGTCTCAAATTTTCATGGATCAGGTCTTCAAGCTTCATGGCATGCCACATTCTATTGTTTCTGATTGCGACCCAACTTTCACTAGCAATTTTTGGCAAGATCTATTCGATCTTCAAAGAACCCAATTGCATCTCAGCACAGCTTATCATCCTTGGACTGATGGTCAAACTGAAGTTGTCAACAAGTGTTTGGAAACATATTTGAGGTGTTTTACATCAGAAAAGAAAAATCAGTGGGCTCAATGGTTACCCCTAGTTGAATGGTGGTACAACACTTCATACCATACAACTACCCTCATGACTCCTTTTGAAGCGGTATATGGACAAAATCCACCTTCAGTTCTCTCATATTTACAAGGTGTCTCGAAGGTCCATGCGGTTGACCAAATGCTTAAAGTTCAAGCGGCTATTCTCCAGACCCTCAAAGAGAATTTGGTCATGGACCATAATCACATGAAGAAACAAGCAGATCAAGGTCGCTATGAACGTCAATTTACAGAAGGGGGTTAGGTGTTTCTTCGATTGCAACCTTACAAGCAAAATTCCCTTAAGGCCGACCATTGTCAGAAGTGGGATCCCAAATTTTATGGTCCTTATACCATTGTCAAGTGTGTGGGACAGGTGGCCTATCAGTTAGCTTTTGCCAATGATTCTAAGCACATCCTATTTTTCATGTTTCATGCTTAAAGAAGGTGATTGGAACTAAGTGCCAAACTCAAACCAACCTTCCCGAGTTGGACGAAGAAGGATCCATTTGTCTATAGCCACAAACAATTTTGGACCAGTGTGAGCATCTCCTGCATCAACGAACCATCAAGGAAGTGTTAGTCTAGTGGAAAGATACAACTCCAATAGATGCCATTTGGGAACCAACTGCCATTCTGCAACAATTTCCACATCTCAAGCCTTGAGGACAAGGTTGTTTTTAAGGGGGAGGAAATGTTAGGGACCTAACCCCTCATGTATGTAGAACAATATATTTGGATGTAATAAATGTCAATATTAATAAGGCCTTGCAAAATAGTAGAATAAGTCGAATGTAACAAGACCTAATAGAAGCTTCCACTTCTAGAAGGATATTCCTCTAGATGGTTCTTTTGATAGACATATTTAGTATAAATAGGAGTCGAGGGTATGAGAACCCTAGCTTGGATATTATTGTAATAGAGCTCTGCTCGACTGTAGGTTTCCCCCTCGAAGAGGACCATGAACATTGCTCTCAAAATCAAGTGCTCTTTCTGGTGTTATTTTGATATCATTTCAGTGTTATTGTGGTGTCGTTCTGGTTATATTGTTATTTATCTGCCATTTCTAGCATTTTATTTATGTTCTGCATACTTTTTATATCTGGAATATTACAGAGTGGGTGCTTATGGAGTTTCTACTTTTAATTATTTTTAACTCTCTTTAGCTTCTCCCAAACCACTTTTCTTTTCTCACACTCCTATTTGAATTTGAATTTTTGTTCCTCTTTCTTCTACTTGGTTTGTGGGTGCACTAGTAATTAGTTTTAATTAATTAATAATCACTTTATTTTCCATTTCGTGCACATTCCTATAATGCATATTTTTTCTTAATAAATTCTAATTAACTTAAATCATTTATCTTGCTATGAAATACCTTATGATCTATATGCTCATTCACATTATCAATTATTTATTTAAATTTTCTTTTATAACTATAATGCATGACTAAATAATTTTTCTTTCTCATATTGTAAATAAAATGCACATGATAAACCAACAATCTTTATATGTTTGTTCTACCATATTTCAATGTACACTTTGAAAAATTATAATTGATACCAAGGGTGCCATGCTTTTACATTCCCTTCAAGAGTTACCTTCCAGTAAATACAGAGTGTCATGTTTTTGCATGCCCTTCAAGCATCTAATTTTCTTGGTGGGGAATGGTGCAACTATTGAGACCCTGTTAACTGAATATTTTTTCACCCTTTTTGAGAGACTAATGGTCACTAAGAAAAAAGGTTGTCATCTTATTATGTGCCTCTTAGCTAAACCCCGTGAGTGACTAAATTCACAACCTACCCTCATGACAATGTGCAACCTATAAGTAAAAGGATCATTATCTTTCCAACTCAATCCACAGAAAATAAGTGTTGGTGGGTGGAAACAAGAATGTTTTTCTCCTCTCCTAGTAGTACTCATTACACTTCCAAACAATGCCATTACCCTTATGTGGATTGATCGATAAACATGTTCCCCATGTTTGCACACACTACAATCAACACATCAAATAATTTCATAATCAAAATCAAAGAATAACATTAATCATTTAACATTTTATGATATGATGAATCAATCTGGAATCCATTATAATATTGACACAATCCCACGTCAATATACACATGTGGTTCCTGTCCCTCTAGTAAATTTAGTAGTAGCATCTGCAAGTCAATGTATCCAACATTTTCATTTTAATGTGTCATAATTGTATGAATTGACAATCACTAGCTATGTCATTTCAATGTACATTTAATTCATCCATGTTATGATATAAACATTTAAATGAGCCCACCTCGGATGGGGTGATATCGGACAAGATAGGTGGATGGCGAGACAGGAAGACACATGGCCACATATCTTTCCACCTTGAGCCAAATCATCCCCCACTCACCTCTGCCATTAATCCATCTGTTTAATTCCTCAACCAACACACCTCTGCATTCATTTGAATTTGGATCAGTTTAATGTTATTGCACTCCAGTTCATGGGAGCGATAATGGAAATGGGATGGACGCAGGCCCATTCCCATCACCTTGCCCGGTTCAGCGGTTTTAGGCCAGTGTTTTGGAATGACATGGCTCATTCGATCTCTCAGCCTCCCGAGTCTTGGCCTCCTCCTACAGACTGTCTAGTTTTTTTCCTCTGGCTCGAATTTCCTTAGCGCTCTCGGCCCCCTGCACCTAGAACTCATCCTATGGTCCATTATTTAGCTTGGTTTTGGCTTGAATCATGTCCTTCGAACAACAGTTATCTCACGCTCCATCTCTGGTTTTCAGGGCTTCTCCTGATGCCTCGACTTTGAGGTAAATCAAAATGAGGGGCGGCATGGTATGCTGCTAGAGGAAGAGGCTCGAGAGGTCGACACAAGAAGACTCTTCCAAGATTTCCTCAAGACTCTGCGAGTGCCTCCACCCCGGATCTTCCCCTTGATTCATCTCGCGTTACCTCCCTGGACCACCCTCCCGAATCGGACACTACTCCAAATTTTCCTCCATTGTCATGTCCTTATGCCTGTAGAGTTGAATGGTTTGACAGCCATGGAAACTCCCTGGGATTCGCTCCAAATCTCATCCTGGATCTTTCGCCTCCCTGCTAGCCTCCACCTCCCCCTCCTCCACCCTCTGCTCCCCTTACTCCATCAGTCCCTCTCTCTTCTTCATCCTCCCCCCTCCCCTCTTCAAACTCCCCCACCTCTTCCTCTTATTCACCTCCACTCCCTCTGCCCTCTCCTGTTTGCACCTGTTGCACTGGGAAGGAAGCTCTAAAGGACTCTTTGGATGCCATCAAGTGAGCAATTGAGGATGTTAATGGCACCATCAAAGAGATGTAGCATAGGGAAGAAGAATAGATTCGTCGTGAGGATCTCTTGATGTCTCTTCTACAGGATCTCATGCAAGTTATTTTGGACACAAGTGCTCTAGGTAGGGACACCGTGCAAGACAGAAGGAATGAGCAAAGGCTTGACCCCAGCTCTGGATAGCTTCTTCTTGCTTGGGTTTCCCATGTTTTTATGCTTCCATACAATATAAATCACAAGTTCTTCACCCTGCGTGACTTCTTAGATCTAGGAATTTACAGTTTTGGCTCATTGTAGTTTTTTTGTTTTCGGTATGGGCAGTCTAGTAGAAAGGATTTTCACCCTGTGTGGCATACTAGATCTAGTACTTTACAATTTATGTTTCTTATATTTTTTCAAGTTTTGCATGGATACTATGAACCTTAGTGGCCATGTGGAAACTTTCGTTTCCCACCAAGGCAATGTTGCCACAGCCTCTTGGGATAGCACGACAGTTGTAACTTTTACTGCTTAGGAAGATCTAATATATCTCCTAACTTACAAAAAAAAACATTTAAATGAGCCCATTTAAAAATAATCATTAAAACCGATTAGATAATTAAAAGTTTGAGTTTCAACATCATAATATAAGTCAATAAATTGGGTCATTAGTAAACAAATGCCCTCAAATAACAAGATCCAAACTATCTAAGTATTCAAAGTAAATGAGACACTACACTTCCTAACATACTTATGATCAAGGTGTCTACCTCTTATTACAAAAGAAACATGACTTACAGAAAAAAAAAATACTAAGACATGGGGAGTCTTATCACGTTTTTTTAAATGGACAGTGTTATCCACTTATAATGTATACATTTTTTTTACAAAATTGATATGACCATTATCCTTGTTCATGAGAATCTGAGGATGAGCCATATCCTTTGTGGATTCGAGTATTGCAGTAGTGTCTCAATTCATTATAAAAAAATGTACAAGTCCTATGGTTGAGAAACATCCATACTTTCCATTTCATCCTTAAACATGCTTTCCATATCATCTATACTAGAATACTATGTGACATTTATTGTGCGATGGGGATTAGATGGTATTCATATGATTTGTAAAATCCTTTTGCTAGTCAAAAACTCGTGATTGTACAAATTTTAATAATATCTTCCACTGGGATTTTCATTTATCATATGATGCATTAATAAGTACCACCATCATGTTGTCACACCAACATCTATAAATTTAAATTCAATGTTTTTTTATAAAAACATGCATTTATTAGAAACATTATATGTTTGTAGGTTTTAGCAGTAATCCCAATTTGTTTGAAAATGATCCCTTCCTACTGCCAATCATATACCCATTTGGTCCTAGGAGAAAATAAGTTGTATCTATGCCAAAAATAAGGAACTAAATGAAATTCTCAAACATTCTCTTCCATGGACATGTAACCATAAGAACATTTATCACACCTAAATTAGATTTTTCTCATCATTGGATAAAGTAATCCTATAATAATTATTTGTAATCAAGCCCATGACATTTCTGGTACTCTAATATTGGCTTTGGATTAGAACATTCCCTTCTTCCCATTCAGGAAAATGCAATGTGATGTAGTTGGTCTGCTAGAGTATTATCCTTCTTGAGTATATGTTCAACCTCATAATCAAGAGTTTTAATGAAAATCTACCATTGAGTTAATATCCCATCCTTATCTAATGTAGGGTCAGTCAATATTTTTTTGAAGGAAGCCTTTAATTCCTCTACAATCATATTGAATAATGAACTTGTGTGGGAGAATGAATAATCAAAAGGATTTTAGGGCTTAACTATTGCGCAAATTTGAAGGTCTATATTATGATTCCCCGTCTTCTAATAATATTGCTCTATTGTTGAAGTGTTTATGGGTACAATATATGGGCAATAACCACTAGGGATTTTCAAGGAAAGTGTATGTTAGGATTTTTCTTTTATTTTCTAGAATTCTAGTGTATGCTCTCCTATCCACCTTCATTATCCTTTCCTAAGTAGTTTTGAAATTAAACTATTTGGGTGGAAACATCTTTTAAAAATGGAAAAACATAATTCACACAATTTATAAATTATTGAAGTCATTTTAGTGTATCCATTTCATTTAGAAAATTAAAGATATACTCTACACTATGAGGTTGTAGTTAAACCTTTCCATCTTTAATTTGAAACCCAACATATTATATTTCAAACTTTTTCAATTCAATTTTAATTTTGGATATAATAATGCCATTTTCTTCCACTAATTTGAATTTGAATTTTATTAGAAGAGAGTCATTTTCCTAAATAAACTAAAATATTATTGATATACATCAAAATGAAAAAATATTAAAAACTAAAAATAAAATTCATCCATTGTTAAAAATATGTTAGTGCATTATTAGTACCAAATGACAGGAACAACCATTCATATTGTTCCATGACATGAACAACCATTCATATTGTCCTTGTTTTGCACTAAAAATAGTCTTGTAAATATCTCCAAGCTTATTCTTAAAGCCACTTTTGCAATAAAATTTACTATAAAGTTAGTTCCCTATAAGATGAATCAATAAAGTATCTTTATCTTCTCATAGGATATTTAAATTTTATGGTGATAACATTAAGAGAAAATTAATTTATCGCAATTCTCTTCTTGCCTTATTTTTGTTCACTTTGTTTGTGGACCATACTATAAAGTTAATACTATAAAGTTAGTTCCCTATAAGATGAATCAATAAAGTATCTTCTCATAGGATATTTAAATTTATGGTGATAACATTAAGTGAAAATTAACTTATCGCCATTCTATTCTCTTCTTGCCTTATTTTTGTTCACTTTGTTTGTGGACCATAAAGGTAGACCAACAAAAATATGAAGTCAATGGGCTTATCAATTTATATTGAAGCAATTCTTATATTACTTCATCCATATCAATTTGATAAGATGGATTTCCCATATATTTTCTCAAAAGTGTTTTAATGAGTTTTAATTTCATATAAGTGTTTTAATGAGTTTTAATTTCATATTGTTGTTTAGTAAAAATTGACAATAAGCAAAAATTGACAAAATGTTTATGGATTCATTAAAAAAAATTTAGCCAAAATGTTTATGGATTCATTGAAATATTTTTATGTTATGGAAGCATCTTGCTTATATCTTGTCATTTTTGAATTTCTCTTTCACGGGGATTTTTTCCAATACTAATTAGTTATAATGAGGAGATATTTTTTCAATACCAATATATTATGAGAATGGAGGGTGGAGAAAATATTTTCTCTCATATTCTCTCATATTTTTCATATCCCCACCCTCATTACATTTTCTCTCATATTTGCCCCACCCCCCACAATACATTTTCTCTCATATTTTCCCTACCCCCACCCTCATTACATGTTCTCTCATATTTGCCCTACCCCACTCTCAGAATGAGGGAATACATTTTCTCTCATATTTTCCCAACACCAACCCTCATTACATTTTCTCTCATACTTTACCTACCCCCAACCTCATTACATTTTCTCTCATATTTTCCCCACCCCCACCTTCAAAATGAAGATAAGGGGTAGGGAAAATATGAGAGAAAATACCAATAGGAGGTGGAGCAAATATGAAAAAATACTAATATATTCTTCATTGAGTTTTTGTTGAATTTCAAAGGTAAATGTTTAAACATCTTCTTGATTAAGGTTTTGAATTTTAATTTCAAATCTAAATTTTGTGACTTCATGGTCCATTGGGATGAAGTGAATATACCCACTATAATGAGAGATATATAAAAAGCCATCAACAAAATATATAAAAATCTTAGGAAACTTTGCAAAATATATAGAAATCTTAGAAAATTGTGTAGTGAATTGTTAACCCAATGTGGTTTTTCCATTATGGAAAAAGAAACGGAAAGAGTACAATATAGATACATGATCCAAGTTTAAGATTTCACGTGTATAAGAACATTTATATTCATGTCTTGCATGACCCATAGTATTAACATCATTATGTGATTTTCTTAAATAATGTAACGATACTATATTTTCATGGATCATATTATGTGTATCATGTATTAAAAAAATAAAAGTTATTAGCCCTGCCTAAAGGCAGTAGAGTATTGTAATCGGTTCTCTATTTTGTATTGGACTTGCACATAATTTTATGCATATATTTTTTATATGACTTAAAGTTTAAACCCCATATTTTATTTATCACTTTTTCTCAGCCTATTAAATAGTTCTAAAACAGTTTTTTAACCAATGAAGAATTTTAAAGTCTTATTTGGCCTCTTTTCAAGGAAAGGGGTGTCTCAACTTACAAAATAAATATATATTTATATCTATATTTAGTGTATATTGTAACATGATGGATTAATGTTGGGTTCAAGTTAAGCATTAATCTCTAACATTAAATGTTGGATCATTCAATATACATCCAAAGTTATATACCTAAAGTTCATAATTTAACCTGGTAATAAATTTTGGAGGTTTTTGCATGCCTAGTTCATAATTCAACGTGGCAATAAATTCTGGAGGTTTATGCATGTGCTTTGTTTCCCTGTGATATTCCTGCCATGACCCCATTCCCCATCCCCTTTGATAATCTTGCCACGAGCCCATCCTCTACTAGAAATGTCCTTCTATTGATACATTACATTATCCTTCATGTTCCATCACTATAGTTGTTCCCACGCTCGGCACGGAAGAAAGATTCCGGCACTAGTTGTTCCCACGCTCCTCACAAGAGAAAGCTTCTTTTATCAACTGCTCTTAATCATGAAGATAATATGGTAACATGTTGGCAATGGAATCAAACTCTTGGTTTTGCACTGGTTGTTCCCATGCTTGGCATTGTCTAGCAAGCTCTCCTGCTTCCTGATCTATCCAAGCTCTCTTGCTTCCTTGTTATTTTCACCATCTAGCAAGCTCTCTTGCTTCCTGATCTATCCAAGCTCTCCTGCTTCCTGGAATAATCTATCCAAATTAAGGGAAAATTATCTTGAAAACTCCAACTCATGTCTCAGTGCCCACCTTGGTCTCTCATGCCTTTTCCCTAATGACTCTTGGATCTAAGGTTCTCACCCCTCTTTGTTGGATTGCAGGAAAGTTGTGTAAGAGAGATGGCAGTAATTTGAATCACTCATCATTTCATCAGTTGTTATACATCATGTTTCCTTTTTTTAAGCAAAGTTTCAAATTTCAAGGTTATCAATTTCATCAAATTATTTACCAGGGCCATCAAAAATACAAGCATCTGATCACTTGAATAGATCTAAATTTGTATTTACCCATTTTTATTGACATGGAATTCCATGGATAACATTATAGCTATTTGTATGCTTATAATTTTATCTTATTTATTCATTTTCAAGGTTGTGAAGATGCGGAAAGATTACAGCATGAGTCTATCTGTCCATGGTGGTTGTCTGTGCCACTCCTTCTGCCACTTTTATATGTGCGGGCTATTCATATCGAACAGGAGGATCTGAAACTAGCGACTGGAGCTCGATCCACAGAAACATTTTCCAGCATGTTGCCTTTATTCCCCATATGTGAGATTGAAACCAAGCATCACAACCATCACTTCGATCAACATGCTTACCTATGCCAACCATACTAGTGTACACCTTCATAATTTCCTTCGTCGTAGGACCTTTCAGATCAGAAGAAGGCTAGCAAGTCTATCCCTGTAGGTTGTCATCATCATTCATCTGGATGCCTCTCATCGGCAAGCCTTGGGGAACAGAGATGATGGTTCTATGGAAGAACTGGTCAGTCGTGAATAGCAAAGTGAGTTCTAGTTCATATCAGTGAAGATGGACCGATGGGCATATGGATCTAGATGAAAGGACCAGTTACTGAATGAGAAAGGTAGGGGGAGTTGTCATCAATTATTAGGTTCAAGTACCCCAAATCCTCTGAATGTTTTGAACCCATTAACCCAGAACCAACTATTTACATCTTTGGATCTGTAGTTGTTGGATCCTTCATGAACAGACTCGTAAATAAATTTTCAATGACATTGTTACAACCCCTCCTTGCCTAGATGAGCCCTTGAGAAGACTATTTCCATGGATTAATTTCATGCCTTCCATGTGTCCATTTGCAAAGAACACGTGTCGAGGTTTTGTCATGTGTCCGCTTGCAAAGAACGAGTGTTATTGTAAGCCGACAATAACGCATCTTTAACATCGATCTTGTCTGACATGTTATCAAATTTTATAATTTAAAATGTTCTCAAGATTGGCTCGCATTGAATTGTGACTTTTTGTTATTAAGGTCTATACAAAATTATATATGACAAGTGGTACCTTATTTGAGCACATTCATTTATCTTATTATAGTGTACAACTTGAATGAGGCACTCTGCTTATTTCTATCCTGTTAGTAGTTCTAGATAAAAGGCTAAAAATGCTTCTGCACCTGTTACTGATGGATCTGCTACTTGGTCTCAATCGCCAATCCCCTGTGGTTATGAATCAACCTAGGCTACTATCTATCTAGCTACCTTTTCCCCTAGCTTTGGCTCTATCTTTCTCTATCCTATTGTCTTTGCGCGGATAGTGGAAAGTAAAATTTAAGTGTTATTGCCTCCCCTACCTTCTATGATGTTTCTTTTTCCACTGATGCTTGCTCAAATGCCTCTACTATCTCTACCTTTGCTATTGGTGCTTCTGTATTTTAGTAAACAAGGTAAACCAACACTAGATATATATTGGATCTCCAATGAATGGATTTGGATTAATATTTTAGTGTGGATAAACTTGCCCAGGCTTCAAAACAAACCGATGGTAAAAGGAAAACAAACTGATGGTTGTAATGTTTAAGCGGAATAGCATACCATAACATTTTTCTTTTTTTCTATGAAAAGAGATATTGTTAAAGCAGATATTTTTTAATAAAGGAAACCATTACTAACCATTTCCTTTTGTTAATAAAGGAAACCATTACTAACCATTTCCTTTTGTTAATAAAGGAAACCATTACTAACCACTTCCATAGCTATATTTGAACTTCATCAAGTTTCCTTGCAGTGCTTATGAAGAAAGTGTGTGTTTTCTTCCAAAAAGCATAGTTGCAACACTTTTCTCAAATAAGTTGTGTTATAATAAGTTGGCTCATGTACACATGTGCTTATAAAAGAAAAAGGCCTAAGAGGGTGAACATCCACAAACTAATGGTTATAATTAAATTCTCGAAATTTCCAATTATCACCAGAAAATTAAAACTGAGAAATGTAAGTAAAGTGAAGACTCTATGAATACTTACTTATGTTGTAAAAACTTTATAAACCTTGTGTGTGCATAACACACTCAAATAAACCTATAGTAGTCATCACAGATATAAAGAAGATAAGAATAATTCACACAACAACCAAAACATCAATAAAGGGATTAAAGAGAATGTTTGAGTCATCACAAGAAGACTCTAGGAATACTTACTTATGCTTTACAAGCTTTGTTTTAAATATACTTTTCTTTTTTTAAATAGAATAGCATACAATAACCTAATTAATTAATACTCTCAGTACCAAGATGCCATTTTATTACTAGAAAACAAGTTGTTGTTTTCATATTACCAGAAAACATAACATAATTCAAATACTACAAAGCACTCGGTAACACACCCGAATTATATTGGAACGTCTCTTCGACAGAAGCATCTAATAGACTTCCTCTATTGACAAGGACTTGTTGCTCTGCAACCCCCTTGTTTCAATTGTCCAAATCTTGAAAGGAAATTGCTTAGTTGAAACAAAGTATGAGCTTTCTTTTATTCATATCTATTGGTTTGGATTTGATACCACTTAAATACATCACTTTGTTCCTAGGAGGTAGCTATGATTTATTTTAGTGTTATCTTATTTGAATTTCTTTTCAGAATTTTTTCTCAAACCTTTTGTACCTTTTTTCTTAGGTATCTCTTTGTATATTTTTCTTAAGTATTTATTTGTTCTCTCTCCCATCTTCGTTGAGGCCCATTACTTATAGAATACATATAAAATAGAAATTTTCTGCTAAATAATTCGTGTAGCTTACCAACTACGAATCACACATATTTAACCACTTTTGAAACCATTTAATTAAATTCATTTACAACATTTTAAACAGAAATGAATTCAGCTAATACCCATTTACAGCATCATATAAATCGTTCACATACACATAGTTAATGTATAGCAATTTAGCTCATAAAATAACTTAGAAAATAGAATAAAAAGACTTATCTTTGAAAATAGTTGTGAAACTAGTTGCTTGGGACAGGCATTCCACCCAACCATAGACTTGTTATTCTAGATCTCAAAAGAAAGTCACCCCCAAGTTGGGCTAGGAATCCACAAAAGAGGGTGTCTCTCACTGTCCACTCACAGCTCAAGAAAACCCACAACCCACTGACATTCTCTTACAACTATCTTGATTTCCACCAAGTCTCTTCCTCTCAACCTACCCAACCCAAGGAATGTACCCCTTCAATGCTCTCAGTCCATCAGACATCCCATTAGTTTATCATGATATATCTTGTGCAGGTAACCAAGAATCTCACTATTGGGAAACTCAAGGGAGCTCACTACTAGGAAAACTACCAAGAAACAACATGAATAACTTGTTGTTGTAGTGCAATTCCCATATGAGTTCACTCTTCAAGATTGACAACTTGGTTCTTTTGCAAGCCTGGCAACTTGTTTCTTCAAGTTTCAACTCAAAAAATGCTCGAGAATTTTCCTTTCATCGATGCTCTAGCTCTACCGCATTTCTTCCTCATGTAAAAACATGACTCCATCTATTGTTGTTCTTTCCCATATGAATTTTCTCCTCTTTGTTGTTTGTTTGACCAACACTTTTCTCCACATTGAATGTAATTTAGTTCAACTCTCAATAACTATGGGATGTGACTGATTACACCCACCCTCTTACAGATATTCAATTATTGGGCTCTTCCACACTCAAGCAAAATCAGAAGGTTGACTCAAAGCATTAAAAATAGGGAGAAGGATTTGGGAATTAACTCATGGATAAAATTCCCCTTTTCAAGACCCATCATTTCTTGTGGATTAATCATCATTTATGTCTATGTTCCCTGGCAATTGGCTTCACATTTTATTTATAAAAAAAAAAACAATACAGTACTTGCATATCACATTGCTTGGCCCTTGGCCATATTAATTCAATATGACTCACCAGCCTAACCCGCAATTACACAATTACATTATAGTTTGTGGGATTGAAATTGGGGATGTTACACTTCCCATTCATCAATCTCATCATCGAACTCTTGTTCATAAACTTCATCATCAAACCCAAATTTGTCAACCTCTGATGAGACATAATCCCAATTTTCTCCAAATTATTCATCAACATACATAACTCAAACTTTTGATTTCTTTTGAGGATAGTGTTTTGAAAAATGTCCTCCTTTTCCATGGAGATAACAATTCTTACTACTTATCTATTTTATTTTGCCAAATTTTTTACTTTGTTGAAAATGTCTCTCTTTTCCCATAGTTTTTACTAGTTTTCTATATTTATTAGATAATTTCTTCCACCAATATTTTTCTTTTAGAAGAAAATATTTTCTTTCTCATCTATTTTATTTTGCCAAATTTCTTCCTTTGTTGAAAATGTCTCTCTTTTCCCATAGTTTTTACTAATTTTCTATATTTATTAGATAATTTCTTCAACCAATATTTTCTTTCTCAGGTTTCCCAAAAGTTTTTACATGTTAAAAGCATTCACACTCTTCACACGCTTTGGGGTTAGCTTCAATGCAGGCACAAATGGTTTATAACAATGTTTATAGGGAACTGATCAATTATCTGAGTTTGTCTATTTTCCATCATGCGTTGGAATTTTGGGGAATGAGATGTGGCATAATAGTAATAAGATTTTGTTTGATTGCATTATATTTTGCATGATTTCTCACATTTTGCATGCTTTCTCATGTGGGATAATATTTCATGGTCATCTATGAACCCACTAAATCTTTTTAAGTTAACTAATTACATTCACATAAGCATTTTTAGACATCACAATCATGTGAGATTTCTTTATGTAGAATGAATGTTGCTACAATAGTATCTTTTAATGATTTAACGTTTGTTATTTGGGCTTTACAATGGGGCTTTTTTCTTGTTAGTGTTAGTTGGGTTGTCTTTTGTTAATGTTGGTAGCTTTGCTAGCCCCAAAAAAAGTATTCCTTTAAATTGGGAAATAATAATCCTTATGATTTCATCATAAAAAAACTTGTTGTCTTCTTGAACCAGATGATAGATATTGACCCATTTTTTGAGTTGTCACACGGTTTCACAATTTTAAAACCCCCTTTATGAATGAACGTGATAAGATATTGGTAAAGAACCAGATGACAGAGATTGACCCATTCTTTGAGTGGTCGTGGGGATTCACATTGTTTACCAATATCTTATCACGTTCATTCATAAAGGGGGTTTTAAATTTGTGAAAAATAGAGTCAACATATTGTTGGTATTGGGGGAGGAAGTTGGATACAAGGAGTTTTATAGGTATTGGGGGCTATAAAATAGGGTATTTGGTAATAAAAAAAATGATATATAGTAAAAATAGGGGTTATTTTTATTAGGAAGATGTTTTGGGAGGGGGTTCAAAAAGAGGATTTTGGGAGGTATTCATCATTATATAGTGAAATTAGAGGTATTCTTTAATACCCCACGAACGCAGGTGCTACGTTATAGGTTAAATTAGTGGAGACCCCATGTGAGTTGCTCAACCCTTTAATTTGTAATTAGATTGTTAAGATATAATGGTAGATTTAAAGAAGATCTTAGTGGAATTTTTGTATTTGTCTTTTTTACTTCTCCTAACGTAACTTAAACTCTACAAAAGTTTCAAAAGGGCTCTACTTTTGGCACAAATTTCAAAGGTTTCCTTAACTGTTTAGTTTCTTTGATCTCTTCTAGGATTGTAGTTAGGTTTGTCATTTTTTGTTGGTTATATTTATTCGACATTTCAATTTCTTTAACCAAAGTACTATACATTGTTATAAAGTCACCAATAAACATATTTACAACATTTCTCATTCAAGTCGTATTTATCCCAATGGATGTACAAGAAGATTATATTATGTTCGCACTAGCTTTTAATTTTCCAATGTTTCTTAGAAGTTGTAAGCTATTATCTAGAAGTCTATTCTAGGCCATTGAATGATCTATATTGTTTAGTGTAGAATACATCCATTTATTGTGCCAATTAGTTTGTCCTTGTTCTAAATATAATGAAACTTTTCCTCATATACTAGCTAATTGTCGGGCTTGTATTTTCCAATGTTAGGTTGGACTTCTTCAAATGATTGCTAGGTATAATCTCTTTGACACTAGACATGAGCAACATGAAAATCTAAGTCTTCTAAAGCTAAAATCTAGATTGAGAGTATTCGACTCTGAGATGTTCCTTCCTCTTATTTGTATGATTTGGTCGAGGGAGGAGAACGTATTTTGTCTATGTAAAGAATAAATTTTATTGATGTTGATTTTCTATTCATGGGTCTTGGGTTTAAAGATAGCTTATCTCTTATTAATTTCTTATTCAAGACAATGAAGTGATCTGGATATTTCTTATCTATGTATTATTTTATTGCAACTATGTTTTCTACAATGTGTCCATGAGTGTCTATTGTTTTTTCCATAAACTATCAAATTTTAACTAGTGATACAACAGTGGAAAATTGACATTGGTTAATAAAGTGTTATGTAACTTAAAGATAGCTTAATCACTAATAACCATATATAACACTTTTTTATTTACGTTTTACCTCTGTGGAGTTATATAGTTTGCTAAAGCCATGTTATATTTTAATTGAATAACACAATATACTTACTCATTCAATTTTCCTTATATTTAGTAGTAAGAAGACTCTTTCCATTCTAAATATGCAATGTCTATGATCTTGATTAAAAAATCAACTTTTACTTTGTATGAAAATAGAATATAAATTAAGAATTCTATCTGGAAAAAATGTACATATTTATGACCATTCAAACCCCATATTCTACACTTAGCTTGATGAATGGTAAAAATACATGGACAACTCTAGAGCCCCTTTTGGTAATGTTGATCTTAGATTGTTTTAGGAAAGTTATGAATAAGGCTCATGAAGTTGTTTCAACATACAGTTTTTTAAGAAAGGGTTGGGAAAAAGCAGAGTCATCTTTACTATGTATGAAAATAGAATATAAATTAAGAATTCTATTTGGAAAAGATGTACATATTTATGGCCATTCAAACCCCATATTCTACACTTAGCTTGATGAATGGTAAAAATACATGGACAATTCTGAAGCCCCTTTTGGTAATGTTGATCTTAGATTGTTTTAGGGAAGTTATGAATAAGGCTCATGAAGTTGTTTCAACATACAGTTCTTTAAGAAAGGGTTGGGGAAAAGAAGAGTCATCTTTACTATCAACACTAGTGAACTTCTTTTTATACATGTCAAGGAAATTTTTCATGTCAATAAAGAAAGAGGAGTTTTAACCATGGCCAAAGGAGTTGGAGTAGCCAAAAAGATTCTAACTCAAATGTACCATTGAAAAGACTTTGGATGAATTATTACTACTCCACAAAATTGATAATATATATAAATACAATTTATATTAAAATTCAAAACATGAAACATCTTTAAAATATTAAATTTCAAAACATAAAAAAATATTTAAAAACTATATTATATTCCAAAACAAGAAAAATCCTTCTTCCCCTACACGTTATAGCCACAACTAAGTGTGTATTTATCATGCTTTAAAGACAACATATAAGCATCAAATTCAATAAGTTTCTCACAAGTGTTTGGTGCTCTTCGACACCTTCACCACGTTATAGCCACAACTAAATGTGTATTTATCATACTTTAAAGACAACAAATAAGCATCAAATTCAATGAGTTTCTCACAATTGTCTAGGGCTCTTCCGCACCTTCACCTTTCCATTCTTTATGATTGTCTATATCATTGTCTGTGTCTTATTTTTCTTTTCATATTACTTTAATACACATTGCTAAGAATTTTGATTGTATATATCATTGTCTGCGTCGTGTTTTGCTTTTCATATTACTTTAATATACATTGATAAGTTTGTTAAAATTTTAGATTCTAAGTTTAGATGGAAAGGATCTTAGTTGATATTATGGATGGGAAAGAATCTATGTGGTCTCCAGGTTTATCATAAAATTTTATAAAAAAATAAAATTAACATCTTAAAAAATTAAAAATAAAATACAAACTTATAAAACCTAATTTTGTGTTATTAAAATCGAAAACAATATATTACAATGTTTATCAAGTACACATCAACATATCAATATTGGTATAAGTGAATATATCAATATTGGTATCAGTGTCAGCTTTTGCTTTGGGCATGGCCATGCCTTGACTTGACTTGGCACTCGTTTCAATACTTATTTTGTTATCTTGGGTTATAATGCTAATTTTCATTAGAATAAAATCTGTGAGGAATATGATTCTTATCTTTATTGACAAGCCCATGTATCTCACACCTTTTTATGATGTATTAGTTTGTCTTGACAAGTCTTCACATGTAAACTTATCAAACATATAATGATATCTAAGGCATGGTTATCCTCATTGCTTATTCATATTAATTATATGTTGTGAAGTAGATGAGGTGTATGTTTCAATAGAACATGTGAACATGTCATCATAATATTGTGACATATAGTAAGTTGCATCTAGTTGTGTTTCTTGTCTGTAATCCATCCCTCTCTTAAAAAAATATTAAAAAAAGTGATATCAAGTACAATAAACATATTCTTTTCCCATGGTGGAGTTCACCCCTAACCCTCTCAACACGCAACTAAGGTAGGTAGTGTTGGCTAGTTGTATGGCTTTAAGTAAAATATCAAACACATGGAGCCCATGGAGGGAAAAGGAAGAAGATTGTGTCACAATAAACACCTTAGAAAACTTGTCCTGGGTGTGTGGAGGGTTGAGATAAAGACTCCAATAGGAGGTGTACCCACAACAATAAATACATGTACATTGACCCACAACTCCCATTGGGTGTATCTTGGAAAGTAACATTAGATACAATCATGGGAATCTATGATTAAGATCCACATGTAAAGGCACTATCTGGGTGGAAGGGATTTCAATTTTTAAGTCGGTGAAACCTTAACCACATGAAGTGGGAAAAAAAATTGTTCTTCGACTTAATTTATAATTTATTTTGATATTTAGAAATCCTTCAAGTATAGAGAATATCCAAGAAAGAGAATTTCAGATGGGGAGATCGCTCGGATGAGGTGGCACTGGTTTGTGGAAGACTTGGTTTAGTTTTTTTTGTGGAAGACTTGGTTTAGTTTTTTTTATTATTGGAATTTGATTTAGTTTAATTTAATTATCTTGCTACTTAGGTGATTCAACAATTGATTCCATTAGATTATGAGTTATTTAAACTTGATATGTTACTACAAGTTTTATTTTTATTTGGCATGATCGATTGTGTAAGTATGATAATCCATTTGGATATGCAAACTAGAATATTTAGAAGGATATATCAATATCTTAAGATTCATGTTTTTTTAGATAAGTTGAATAGATTTGAGCCTTTCATATACAAAAGCAGAAAGGGTGAATCACTTCTCTAGATAAAG
>JZKD02S1631302.1:114151-158944 GCA_000966675.3 Picea glauca | reverse complement strand
CTCTGAGTCACTTCCATGACTTTACACTCGATGGCATGGACCTGCTGCTGAATCATGCACTGTTCCTGGGACCTTTTCATCATCTCGATCGCGGACAATGGCTTCAACTGCGCTTTCATTATTGTTACTTGTTGCTTTGCTTCCTGGAGTTGTGACTCCAGTGTCCTTAGTTCAGGGTCCTCTGCAAGGCGTTCATAAGTCTGTGCACTTTGACTACTGAGTTGTTTGGATTCTAAGGTCAATGTCTTAATTCTCTGGACTGTGCTCTAGGCAGTTTCTTCTCTTTGGTCTCACACTTCCTGCAGAGTGCTTGGCACTGCTTGTAACTCCAGTTCTGCTACTCTTTGTTGGAGCTGTTGAATGGCTTCAACAAGCTTATCCACTTGAATCTCCACTAGGTCTTCTTCCATCTGTTCTAAGCCCGTCACAGAGCGAAGTGCTCTAGTGACTACTTCTTTAACTCCAATCTGCTATGAGAGCAGTTTCTCTTTCTCCTTCTGGATATGCGCTCTATCCTCTGCAAACTTCACTTGGAGGTCATCCTTTTCTTGTTGTGCAGCTCGACGTTGCTCTAGGGCTTCCTCTTTTTCTTGCTTTAATGCCTCTATGGCATGTTCTTTTTCTTCCTGGACATGATGAAGGTGATCTTCGGTCGCATCTGCTAGTCTGCACAACTGGGCAGGCTCATCTCCCAACTCAATCCCTTCAGATGGAGGAGGCGCAATAGACACTACGCGGCTAGAGTAGAGGGCTTGATGTACCCCTTTCAACTATGCTTCAATATGATCATACATGGTTTCATGTTTTCCTTCATTACACTGTAAAACATCTTCTGATGTATTTGATACGGTGACGATAATGAGGTCAATGTCATCCACCATGAGTACGGTCTGCAACTTAGCTTTGGACTTCTTCAACGATGAGGGTTTCATGGGGGAAACCTTTCTTTTCCTGGATGTCTCAACCTCATCAAGGGGATATCTAAGCGGTGTTACTTCACCCTGCTTATGCTTATCTTATTCCCCTTTGTCCTCTTCCTTGTCTACTTCGTCACCTCTCCCACCTCCAGGTGAATCTGAAGTAGTCTCTTATGATGTGCTGTTCAGTTCCTATACCTCTTCCCTCTTCTTGCTTCTGCTACTGTTGGGTGCATCATACTCTTCGTGAGTGACCACAGGACTTTCGATGAGGTCAAGGTCGGAAAGTTCTGCCTGGTCGACTGTTATAAGAAACTCTGCAGGTCATTCCTTAGTTATTTCTTCCATGTCCTCCTCTATGAGATTATAGTGGGATCGAAGCTCTTCTTTATTTTCGTCTGCGCACACAGTGATATAAATAAAATGTTCGTCTGCACGGAACTTCACAAGGGGCCTGAACCTATGCAAGGTGTTCAATGTCATGCGAGGGAAAGACTCAATAGCTCTCTTCAACTACATGTAATAGGTTTGGAACATCGCGTTTGACTGCCATTGTTTAGCCATGTCGCTCAAATACCAGAGCATAGTGAACTTCGCAACTAAGGGTTTAGATGGCTTAATTTCAGGGAAGGTCGCACCTTCCGGCATCTCCCAAGCAATGAAGGTGATGAGGATCAATAGCCAACTGAAATGGAACTCATAGCCCTGATCCTGAGCTTTGCGGTAGTCTTGTTCTAACTAGTTGACAAGGTAGCTCGCCCAGTTCATTTGTAGCCCTTCAATGCATTTTCGTGTGAGGTCAACAACGAACCCTATGGCCTGCGTGGGTATGTTCTTCCTTACTAGCTTACCAACGATTAACTGGCAGGCTAGGTGTATTGCGCCATTCTGGATGGAGGCTACCTTGTAGCCTCTCGTCCCCTTCTCCACATCGCCATAAGTATCTTTGATTCTCTACGCCAGGGCGTGAGCTGCAACCTTCTCTCGTCCTTGCATGCTTAATCCAGTGATCTGATGGATCAATGTCGGATCTACGGTGATGCATCTGTCCAACCACAAATAAATGCCAGGGAAGCAAGACAACAGGAGTTTAACGCACGCGTTAACCTCCTGATGCCTTCCAAAGTGGGGTATCTTCATTACGTTCAGGATGGTGTACCTCACGATGTCCATGGTCCACGACTGGGGGATTATCTTCGACTTCTTCCCCGTTGTCTTGGTCAAATACTTATGTGGGGTGAGCATGCCATAGTTCTTGTGATCTCCCAAGTTGAAGTCACTGATCTTCAACATCATGATCTGTCCCAACTGTGGTCCAACTACACATATCCCCTTTGGGAGGTATGCGGTGATCAAGGTGTAGTTGAAGTACCTCGAAAAACTATCACAACTAACCGTGACAGCCAGAGGCGGGATGTAGTCGAGCAGGATGGATGGGTGAGCTTCGCGTTTGCCAAGTCATCATGATGTTTACTCTGTTTCTTTGTCGCAAATCTAGAGGGTGCAGATCGACATGTAGTTGATGGAGAGGCTTGTACTCCTCTTGTTGATGAGGCATGTGCTCCTATGGACATGACCTTCTCAGCCATTAAATCTATCAGAATTTCCTCTATGGACTTTTCCACTGTGTTGCACTCACCCGACATACACGCTTGAGATCATATATCTCAGGTCGGTGAACAAATACTCACGATAACAAAACAGGTGGCGAAGTCTCAATAGGCACAGCGTGATAACATGAATTCTTTGCAGGATTAGATACTCACAATTCGCAAAAGTGTTCTTGGTGCAACATTTGACAGGATAAATAGACAACGTTGTAACAGATTCCTCCAATGGACAAGAGAGCCTCAATCAATGCGATTCCATCCGTTATGGCACGGTCCCAACGGTCCAATGGTGATCTTTCCGGCCATAACTATGTTTCTAGCCGTTCGAGAGCATTGGTCTAATGGTCAAGACGCCTCCAATAGTCATATTGCTTTGCTGTAGTGAAGTGTTAATCTACATTGTTATGCTATTCCAACGAACTTCAAATTCTGTAATCCTTCCTTCTGTGAAGTTCTCTATGGAACTTCCTCTAGTTTTTCTAACTTTGTTTTCTTCTTGCTGAGCTTCCTAGCTTTCTTTCCTATGATTTGAGTCACTGGGTTCCTTTTTCCATTTTTATTCTTATCTCCTTTTGGCATAGTAACTTCGCACTGTTGAGGATCTTTCACAAGGTTTGAGGGTAACACTTCTTTTATTTCTGGAGTAGGTGCTCTACTTTCCTATATGGACAAATGTTTCAAGTCTTCCTGTGTTATTTCAACTTCAATAGCTAAGTCTCTGGTCCTTAGTAGCTTCGACTTGTCCTCTTGTTATTTTAGTAAGTGTGTTATTCTCCTAGCCATGAAATCTCTTAGTTCTTACTTTTTCTGTTCTAGGTCTTCCTCTTCTTGTTTCCTTCGTATTTGATCTTTCTCAATCCAGTTTTTTCCTAGAAAAATACAAAAGGGGCATTGTTCTCAACAAACTTAATGACCTCGAATTCTTCATCTTTCGAAGTTTCATGAGCACTCATAGGTATCTAGGTAATTCTTCCACATAGGGTTATCAATTTTCCATTAAACAATCATGTTCCTCCCAATGAAGGAACCATAACAAGCTTTCCTAAAATTTTCCAAATTCTTTATGTCATATATTCACCTGTGTTTCCTTATCTAGAACACATTCTATGTCGAAGTCTCCTATTCTTGTTTCTATGCACTCCTTCTCTTGGAATATCTTTGATAAATTGATGTCTCTGTGATCATTCAGGGTTTCCTTCATCTGTAATAATATAATCTCTGATTCTTTCTGGGGATCTATCATATCCTTAGTTTCTTGGCCTTTCTCATGGTTTTCTTGTCTCATGTTCATCTTTTCAACTTTAGCAATCATTCTAGGGCAATCCAAAACTTCATGGTCCATAGATTTATAGCAAAGACAACTAGGACCTCTACCAGGGCATTCCTTAGCAACATGTCCCGATATTCTGCAATTATAGCAAAGGGTTAACCCTCTCTTTATTTTAAATGATCCCCATCCTTTCATGTACTACACACTGAGATCACAGTAACTAACCTGAACAAAATTCTTTCTAGGATCCTGCATCCATTTGTTAGTCCGAACATTCTTTTTATGCATAGGAATAACATATCTTTCATTATTTCTATCAGGTCTACTCATATCAAATCTTCTTTCTTTCAGTTGTGCCCTAGTTTTCAAACTAAGACAAAATCTATCAAGCATACCTAGATCCATTCTTTCGAAACAAAAATTTCACTTATCTTACCTTTCTTAGAGCACAATTCTTTAAGATCTTACCTCTTTTCTTCAGATCTAATTCCTTTCTTAGCACAGAGCTTGGCAAGTCAAGTAGAATACCGCGCACCACAGTAGTAGATCTATGCATAGAGCTTTCTCTTTTCTTCAATTCCCAACAATCACAGTTTCAGGTCCCGGCAACAGAACCATTTTTTGGCACACAGGGGCATACCCAGGGTTCAACGCTTCAACAACGCACCAACAAAACCCTAACTATCGGCCCTTTCGGAAACACCTGTGAAGAAAATGAAGTCTCACCCGAGGTAGAGAAAAGGGTGGTTGCAGGACTAAAGTGTCTACAACCTAGATGGGACACCGATCTGTGATTACAACACTGAGCACTTGGTTGTTAACATTCATCAGTATTTAACCCTTATTCACATCACAGGTTGAAACCCTAATTACAGAACATCGCAGTATTCAACAAGATCTAACACATCCAAGAACTTAGCATATAGAAATAGATCAGATCTTGTTGGTTGTTCTTCATATGAGATATGATCGATATTCAATATATTATTACAATAATGAGTGTTCCATATATAGGGAACATAAGGTGACCATCCATGAAAGGATGCGTCCCTTGAATAATCAATAACTATTTATTATTTTGATTTACTTGTTATATACTATAGTTAACAATCAATAATAATTATATTATTAATTATTATCTTTAGAGAATGTCTTCCCGATGTTGTCAAAACATCAAAACTCCCTCTCAACGGGGGAGACATTCTGCAACATGACACTCTTGTCTTTGAAGTATACAAACTTCACCCTAGACTCATGACACTTGTCTGTCAGTCTTGGGAGACATCTCTCTCCCACCTGAACCAAGGAGAAAATCCTTCTGCGATTCTCCCTCTGAGCCAATTAACTCTCTCTAATATTAGGCTCACTTTGGGTCCACATGTAATAACATATAGCATCTTGAGTCTTTATCATTCCTTGTCAAATCAAAGACTACACCAGGATCTTTCACCACAGGCACACACCTATGAGTGAATGTCGGCTTGATGCTAACTGACACATGGAAAGCACTTCAAGCACCTCGAGTCCATATTATTCCTTGTCATGATCAAGGAAGGACTATGTCTGGGCCCATTTATCACAAGTGCACCTTTGTGATAAATGTATCCTATCTCCCTTAGTCTGCAGCCCAATATAGGAGAATTTATGCCCTATGTTGAAACATCAACACTCCCTCTTAGCTAGGGAGGTATCTTTCCATAGTAGTACACAACTATTGTCCAGACACACGTAGTCTCTGCCAGTGGTACAAAACCACCATAGTAGTAAAATATTTGTCACACATAGCACTCCCATGTGGACTTCTAGAGGCGACTCCCTCTAGGAACACTTAGGCTCAACTCCCCATAGTGTGAGACATCAAGGGTCAACTCCCTTGACATATCCTCATTTTCTCTCCACATGGGACAATGGGCTATAAGCCTAAGTGCATTTATTCTTTCTCCAATAAGTGTCTTCACAGATCAACTCAACTCAATTCACAGAGGAGTACGATCTGGATCAAGTTTGTCACACATGGCACTCCATGTGGACTTCTAGAGGCTACACCCTCTAGAAACACTAGGGTCAAATCCCATAGTGTATGACGTCAAGGGTCAACTCCCTTGACATGTCCTCATGTGCTCTCCACATGGAACGTTGGGTTATAATCCCAACCGCACTTATTCCTTCTCGAATAAGTGTTCCACTTATCCCTTCTCGGATAAGTGTCCTCATAGATCAACTCAACTCAATTCACAGAGGAGTACGATATGGAGAAAGTTTGTCACACATGGCACTCCATGTGGACTTCTAGAGGCTACACCCTCTAGAAACACTAGGGTAAACTCCCATAGTTTATGACGTCAAGGGTCAACTCCATTGACATGTCCTCATGTGCTCTCCACATGGGATGTTGGGTTATAATCCCAACCACACTTATCCCTTCTCAGATAAGTGCCCCACTTATCCCTTCTCGGATAAGTGTCATCACAGATCAAATCAACTCAGTCATAGAGGAGTGTGATCTAGAGAATGTCTTAGTAAGATGCAAACATCAATACTCCCTCTCAGCGAGGGAGGCATTCTCTGCCACACCAAGTATGTCACAGAAGTACTTAAAATTCATCCTGGTTTGGTAAGAATATCAACAACCTGCTTATCTGTAGGAAGGTACTGCACCAATACTTCCTTCCTCTGTACCATGTCTCGGATGCAATGGTACTTGATCTCAATGTGGTTTGATTTGTTATGAAACACTGGATTATCAAAGATCATCACACAATTTTGGTTACCATAATGAATAATGGTGGAATCCAGCACATGTTCGAATAAATCAACACAAATCTTGTGAAGCCACACTGCTTCACGAACTGTCATAATTAATGCAATGTACTCTTCTTTTGTTGTGCTCAAAGTCACATAAGTTTGTTTCATGATACACCAAGAAACCATGGAAGATACCAAAGTGAAGCAACACATGAAGGTTCTCTTTCTTTCCACTACACTCCCTCCCTAATCAAATTCAATATATTCCTACCATATCATATCAATACTGGAAGTATATCTCAGACCATGTCAAACTGTGCCTCACAAGTATCTCAACACATGCTGTGCACTCACTGCATAGCAATTATTTGGTCTAGTGTTAACCAGATACATCAGTTATCCAACCACTGTCTATACAGAGTCAGATCAATTTCTTCATAATCAGAAGAAGACACACTTAGTTTCTTCAGATTCATCATCATTGGTGTAGCCACGGGCTTCAAGTTCAATATCTTAAACTTCTTGAATATCTCAACTGTGTACTTCCCCTGACTCAGGAAGATCTCATCAGTTCTCTTCCACACCTCTAGTCCCAAGAAGTAGTGCATCATACCAAGGTCCTTCATCTCAAACTCAAAGGAAAACACATAATTTCGTTCAATAATAAATCTCTCTGTACCGGTGAGGAATAAATCATCAACGTAGAGGACCATAATCAGGGACTCACCATTAACAATATTGTAGTACAGGATGGGATCGAAAACACTTTGTTGAAGCCCAAAAAATCATCAGGTGTCCATTGATCCTTTCATACCAAGCTCGAGGTGATTTCTTGATTCCATACAAGGCCATATTCAACTTGCACACATGAGACTCCTTCTCATGTATCACGAAACCATCTGGCTGCTCGATGTATACTTCTTCCTGAATCTGTCCAATGAGAACGGTTGTCTTTACATCCATCTGATGTAATATCTAACCCGTGGATGTTGCGGGGGAAATAATCATCCAAATAGAAGTGTATCGAGCAACAGGAGCAGATGTCTCCTCATAATCTATTCCCTCCACCCGAGAGAATCCTCTAGAAACAAATCTCATTTTGTGCCTCTCGATGCTCCCATCAACTATGTGTTTGATCTTATAGATCCATTTGGAAGTCACTACAGACTTCCCTTCAGGTATCAGAGCAATATCCCACACATCATTCTTCATGATGGACTGATACTCTTCCATCATGGTATCTCTCCATACTAGATGCCTCCTCATAACAGGAAGGATTGGAATCAATGATGTGGCTCATAGCTACAATAGAGAACAAATATCTCCGAGGTCTCTTTCTCTCTCGAAAGGTACCATGAGGATTTGCATGTCCTTCTGCCTCCTACATAGTCTGACGAGCCCATGCAAGTATCTTTCGACCTGCAATATCTCTGGGAACATTAAGTGGAGCAACAAGATCAACATGATCAATTTGATCAATAGGTGATGTCTCCCTCTGAACTGTTGGAGCGTGAGGGGGAGAAGGCACCATCTCTTCCTATCAATCACTACCAATATCCATGTGAAATCCTCTAGATCTCCTGAAGGATACCTCCTCGTTAAGGGTAACATTTTTTCTCACCTTAATCTATCTCTTCCCAGGGATGTAGATCTAGTATGCCTTTGAAGACTCACTGTACCCCACAAATGTACCCTTTCTTCCTGAAGGGTCTAGCTTGGTCATTTTCTCCTTGGGTACATGAATGTATACTTGACACTAGAATATCTTAAGTGTCCAACTTCAGACTTCACTCCGGTGAAGGCCCCCTCAAGAGTCATGTTCCTCAAAGTCTTGTGAGGACTTATGTTGTGAACATACACTATAGTCATGGATGCCTCTGCCCACAGAAACATAGGTAAATTCTAATCATACTAAGTAATTTTGGACCATACTTGATATATTGAGGTTCCCTCATGAAACCAATGTCTCAAGCATATCGAGGTTCCCTTATGGAGCCATTGTACCCCAAGGCATATGAAGGTTTCCTCATGAAACCAATGTCTTGGTTCCTTTATTTGACTGTCTAAGGCATGAGATCTTGGTTCCTTCATCTTGGATGGTTCTGTGAAGAAGGGATTACGCATGCCTTTCCACATACCATGGTTGCCTAACATTGGACTTCGCTGACCAATGATGCCAGATTCACTAAGCACACAAATTTCATCGGGCATGTTGATGAGGCAGTGCATGAGCGCAATGTAGCGCATCACGAAGTCACCATGGCTGACGTCATTGAACTCTAAGGAAACCATGTTCTGCAAAATCACTTCAGTCTACATTTCTTGTACGTTGATCTGCGGAAGGTAGAGCGTGACCGAGTATGTGTAGAATCGTACCTTCGGGCTAGAGGACGAATTGAATATAATACCTCCCTTTACAAACTTTGTCATGTTGTATGACTTGAGAACATCACGTCCCAGTCAAAATCTTGATGGCCACAAAAGTAGTCTCCTCTAGAAAGCACAACATAGATGCATGGCTCCAATAAATTGCCGAATGGACCCCAAGTGGCCGGTCTTCCCAATAGTCATCCATTATTTGTGTTTGCACTAATGACGAACTAGAGCACAACAGTTTGGAATTACTTGAACTCTGTGAGTTTTTGAAATCACTCCACTTACGTGTGGTGTGCCTCTCGAACCCATCGATTTTGCGAACAACAACTAAATCCGAGAAAGCACTTGTTCTTTAAGTTATATTATTGGCATCATTGACCAGGATAAAATCGCTCACCTTGCATGATAGTGTCCTCTCTTTAAATCCAAGGATTTGGCATCAATCTCTTGAACCCGATGATTGAGTTGTTCATGTGGAAGATTCTAGATGTGGCCAAGGGTTTCAACGATCCATTGGAAAGATAATTGATATTCGTATATAACGTAGAGGGTTGTACATTACCATGTTGCTATGTATCATAGCAAGATAACTCTCATTTTCCCGGGCCCTCCCGTGAGGGAGTCGAGCCCAGTCCCCCTCTGATACCATGTTGGTTGTTCTTCATATAAGATATGATCAATATTCAATATATTATTACAATAATGAGTGTTCCATATATATGGAACATAAGGTGACCATCCATGAAAGGATGTGTCCCTTGAATAATCAATAACTATTTATTATTATGGTTTACATATTATATACTATAGTTAATAATCAATAATAATTATATTATTAATTATTATCTTTAGACAATGTCTTCCTAATGTTGTCAAAACATCAATAGATCTAACATTCATTCACATCACTAAGCACTAAGCTACTATATCAGATACATCTAACATATATTACTGCACTAAGCATAAATCACATGAATAACATAACAACCATAATGCACAAAGCAACCACAACACAGGATATACGTGGTTCACCCTAGTGTGGGGCTACGTCCACCAACTCTTCTTCTTCTTTATTGTCTTATGTTAATCTCCTTACATGCACAAAGCCCCAAAACCCACTCTGCATAGGACATGATATCTGCACGCACCTTGCCAAATCCTCCTTCCCCGAGCTAGGTTCAAGCACAAAGCCTTCTTACAATCTGCACATAATCTTCTTACAATCACTTTCACTTAGCTCTGGAAGTTCTCAACACTGGAAGCACACATCACCTAGATCCGTACTAAGCCGATTCTACTAGGTCTAGTTCTTCTCTTTCTTACATCGCCTAGATGTCTATTTATACATTACAAATGGGGCCTAAACATGGGTAAACCCATGGGCCGACATCCCATACCCATTACATAAACCCTAAAGCCAAAAATATCCCTAAAAAGGGGGTGATATCTCATGATCCTTGCTTCGCCTTGCACTCCGCCTTTGACCAACCTATCGAAGTCCCAAAAATGGTCAAATATGACCAAGGTTCTCCAAAACTTGGTCAAGGGCCAACAATACTTAATGTAGAAAAACAAGATAAACAACATGGATGACTAGAGGCTCCCCAAAATTGCCTTAGACTTCATCCAAAACCATCGACGACTCAAGCAAGGGTGACATCAAGATGCCAAGTCTTGGCTAAATCATTGGGGAGTACATGAAGATGTTATTCTGCAGAATATCGATAATATTAAAAATATTATTACATCTAAATTTAAAGAGAATCTATGGTGTAATAAAGAATTAGAATATAAAAGAAAGCTAATATAATATAAGGAGGTGATCAACTTTAATATAGAAGATCAAAAGTATCTCTCATCCCTCACTATCGCAAAGAAGAATATCAACATTGCTAAAATACATACAACTCCCATGAGCTACATAGTGAAACTGGGCATCGAACAATTCCAAAAACATCATGGGACACAAGACTCTATCATCTTTGTGACACTAAGAGGGTTGAATATGAAAATAAATTTCTCTTAGAATGCCTTATGTATACCTAAATTAGATCACAATTTCAAAATCTATGTTACAACACTGACCTTCCTAACCTCCTAAATCAACAAAACTATGATGATCTTGGAATGCTTCTCTCAATGGTTTTTTAGCATGGGAATAATATTCTAAAGAAATCTAAGTAATCTCTTACCTTTCTTAAGGTCTAATAGACCAATTTTGGTCTCAACAGACATTGATCATTGTCATTGTTAGTTCTAGAAGTCACCCTCAGACTACAAATGAGGTGAGCCTAGAGACATTTGAATATGGGTGTGTAAATTTGTTTATGAGAATGGGTTAAAGAATGATGAGAAGGAGAGAAGAGTCATAAAATTTCCATAGAATGTTCTATTGGGCATGGATTCAAAATATCCTAAATATTGAAGGCACTCAAGCTGATCATCAAACAAAGTTGTAAAGTTGTGTAGATAGAAGAATGAAGAAGAAGACATAAATAATAAAATTAATCAAATGAAATATCCTTTTAGTCAAATGAACTAATCAAGATACTAGAATAATACAATGATAAAATAGGCATTCTACAGCAGAATCTTTGCTGCTCATAGATCTACCTATCAATGGCAAGTTTTGATTCTCAAAATTTGCATTTTATCCTAGTAGAAGAAAAGAGAAACAAAATAGAAAGACATGCTGATAAAACAACCTTCATATATCTTCAATGGCATAAATATATTAAAAGAACATGCCTCATAGGCTTACAATGTATCCAGATGACTGTCCTCCCTTCCTCTTGGGTCCCTGGGTGTTTTCAAAAATTGGAATATATAACAAATACATTTCCAACTGCTACCATTTTTTTAGGAATGAAATTCTATCAACAAAGAAAAATGAAAGTAATCGATTTGTAAGAAATCGACTATTGATTTTGGGCTTGTCAAGAAAATGACATTCAAATCTGGAGTTGGTTTGATGGCCAATCTCTTGCTTCCAGATGTGTTGAATTTGATCCCTTTATTTCTTCTGTCAAATCCTCGTGCTTCTTGAAGTCAGGGATGCTCTGCCTTCCCATGCTTTGGAAATATAGAATATGTTGGAATCAAATACCCTTAGGATCTGGAAAGAATCATTTGCCAGCCTATCTTCCTAAAATGCCTTGCCATCTGTCTATGGAATGTTTAAATGCTTCCTGGATATGCTCATTGAATTCCTAGAGATTAACTCTTTGACTAATGACATTATGCCTTCAATCTAACAACAAAATCTAATAAGAACAAACTCAGAACTAAAGTTGGTTGCAAGAGTTTTGAATAGTTGAGGTTGCTGATGAATTTGCCATTTGTTTGCTGATTTTATGCCTTGAGAATCTCAACTGTAGCTTAAATGCCCAATCGCTGCCTAAAATCACTAATTGAATTCCCTGTTGTGAATCTAGAGTTGGACTTTGATTGGTGATTCATTATTCCCAAGTGTCCTGGTAATGTTATCGCATCTTCTTAAGTGAAACAAAAAACTCAGTAATAGTCCAACTCATGATGTTTAAACAATCGATTAAGGAAAGACGCAAACAACTTTTCATCCAAGTAGCACACCAGTATAGCTCGGCTCTTCACTTCTATTATCACAATTCATGGAAATAATATGAGTAAGAGCTCGAAAATTATCATTTGTGCCAATGAAATCAAGAAAGGCCAGTGGCCAAGTCTTCATCAGAACCGGAAAACCTTCGTCGATTGGCTGCTTTGGCCTCTGCGAGCTTCTTGTCGAAATATTCTTGTAGTTTGGCCTCCCATAGAATGAAATGGTTGGTGAAAAGCGTCCATGGACCCATGCCCATTACATGCTCCCAAGAATGCCTTATCAAAGGGATCTTGCACATTCCATTGGAGAGAAATTGAGTGGTCAAACCTAGGCATGCCCCTTGACATTTGGTTATTATAATCTTGTTTTTCTATCCAATGGTCTTGTGCTTAGCCTAAACATTGAAGATATCATGGAATCAAAGTCAAATCACGTTATGCATCTGGAAGTAGGTAAGAAAAATTCAGATTTTCTCGACAAATGTTATCGCTGATGGATTCTGGATGCTTTGCCTCATCAAATCCTTATGAAAAACCATGATTCTTTCCCCTTCTCATGATTTGCAGGTTGTAGCTTCAATCGTGAAACAATCATATGATAGGCTTCTTTGCGCTCCAATTGTTGAGCAGATGATACATTAGATGTAAAAACTCTGCTCGCGATTCCGCTTGGCAATTTGTGCTTGCTCATCCATTGGCCCTCTCATACAATGTGTTATGCCATAGGGAATTACCACGGGGGTTTTCCATGATGTCAGAACAATTTTAACATTCGCAGAATATGGATTGATGTCTACCATATTGGATCCTTTTCGACAATCGGTTGAGAAGGCACCACCATTTTCAGGTAATCCATCCTACTGCAGGGGCGAAGTCTCCAATGACATAATATGGTTCATCAGGAGCAGTTCTCAGAGCCTCTCATGATTCTTCTTAAGGCACCTGAGTTCTATGACTTGGTATATGGTAGAACCAGAAAAAGTAGCCCAATGATGACGACCGCAACCCTATTGGCACACTGTAAAGATATTATAGATAACTTGGCTCTCAATCTGAACTGTTCCCACCTACAAATTGCACAAATGGCTACCTTGATTCAATATCAGACATTTGGCATTTGAATACTTGAAAATTTATGTGAACTCGAGATGTTGCATTTGGATTTTCATCTAATAATAATAGTGACCAGACACCCTCTGTAGCACGATGCATCTAACACCTGGGCATTTCCTGTTTGCTCAATGCTTGACAACTGGACTCGGGCTGGGGCATTAGGCTTTGAATTGTGTTGTATGTTGTGATTGATGCTAACCCATCGTGTTGATTGCATGTGTTAGATAGTTTAGAAGGTTTGGATATTGGCCCTTGGGCCAATATTTTATTTTTTGGCTAAAATAAGCATTAAGCAAAGGACCAAAAACCAAAATTTTGCCAACATTTTTTAATGAAAATAAACGAGGAAAACATGAAAACTAGCAGTACTGCATGAAAGACATAACAAAAAAGTCATATGCCCTTGGCTATACTTGATGCTTTGCAAAATCAACTATTATAACAACTCATCGAATTGCTTTTCTCCTTGACAGTTGTTCATGTACAACAAACCTCCACATAGCATCTTGAAGCTCGATATCATCCCGAATATCCTTGAGGACCAAGCCATTTGTATCATAGATATCAATCTCGAAAATGAATTTTATACCTCCAATTATAAGCCTTCGAAACATCTCAACTTGGTCTCCACATGTGTTGTGTTTGATGACAAGTGCTGGAGATTGGCTCCCGGCCAAGAAATTTTAAAATAATCATGAAGTCTTTATCAAGGCATCATAGCATTGTTTCAAAGGTGTATGGAATAAGGATTTACACTCTTCTTATACCTCCCTCCAACGAGGAAAGTTAAAAGCTCAGTACTACTTCTTGCATATATGATACTGGTTCTCAGGAATGACACTTCTCGGTGCTACGTGAATAACCCCATTCCTGCAACAAGGACAAAATTGAAAATTTAGTATCTGGATAATAGCATTAGCTCCTTCTGGAGGATGATGCTCTCCCTATGAGGCATCAAGAACAAGCAAACCACTGTGCCTTTTCCTCTGTGCAATCCTGTCCCTGCAAATCTTCTGCTCTGCAGACATCCACAACTTTTGTGTTGTGCCTAGTCCATTGGGTTATGGAGTCAGCCAATGTCATTCAAATATGGCTCAAACTTCTGCAACTCTGCTCCTCATTTGAATCCAAACTTCCCCTGCCAATAGTTCCTTATATGCATCGAGCATGGAGTCTTTATTTCAAAACCAAAACCAAATACTAGATGAAAACCCCACGTATTGTGCAAGCTAGAAATGCTCAGCCATGAGCTTATTCATCTATGCTACTCTACTCTAACTGCTGAGAATACATGTTTCAGGTATATATAAATTTCCATAAAAATAATTCAAGCAACAAATTGTTTGACCTGTCTTTATATACATAGCGAAAAACATGAAAAGAGAACAAAATATACAACAAGGAAACTGCAACCAGCTCATGTTTGTTGCTGCAAACCATCATGCCAAACTTTGTAATATATGACATTACTGAGAATAGTGACTCTATCCATATAGCAACTGGATCATAAAATTCATGTATGATCTTACCTGGTTTTTTAAAATCAAAAGGGTGTTTTTCCTCATAGTTGATCTCATTAGGTTGCTTATCATGAATGTCATTTCCAAGTTCTATAAATCCATATATTGACTGCTCAACAACTGACCCAGAAGAAAGCATCAATTGTTGTTGGAACATTTCTCTATCAGTTTTGTGATGCTCATGATGCTCCTCATCAGATCCAGGATTGTTGCCATATACTAGTTTCAACCGCTCATGACTAATGTGCAGGTTGTTTTCATAAATTTGTTGCGGCTCAACTTCTGTCACCATAAAGATAATAGGTTGTTGATAACCTTCATCAATATTGTTATGTGTATCAGCCTTATCAACAATGTGTTGAGGAAATACTTGTTCTTTATACTCATCATAAACATGAGCTTTTCCATTCAAATCAGAAACTATAGGTGCATCAAGAACAAGATCAAATTCATCTACAACTATGCAATCATCTGTCCTATCATCAATGGTATCTGGAAGATCTTCCTTAATAAAATGATTTCCATACTTGCAAACAGATAAAAACTCTAGTTTCTGTTGAATATGCTTCTCAAATACATCACAACAATTTTCAAAAAGACTTTCAGCTGAAATTTTTTCTTTATAAAATATATTGAAAGTATCATGAAAACTTGCCAACGAATTAATACTTGCAGCTGGAAGAGATCTACACCAGTCGAGGGATGCTCCCTTCAACGAGTATCTGAAAAGATTGATCTTGACATCCTCATGCACAATCTGACGTCCATGAATAAAATCATGAAAATATAACATATGCTCAGCCAGAACCTCCCAATCTTCGCCTTTAAACGTAGGAAGGATACCTTCCCATTCATCTCTGCTAAGAATTGGGTTTGGAAAACCAATGTCATCTGAAAAATCACAAAAAGAAAACCTTTGAGCCAGAATGGCTTCCATGCTTGGATCCAGTGGAGTCGCCTATTAATCTTTAGACATTGGAGTCACCATGGTGAAAGATCTGCAATCATGTATCTATCCCCTTCTTGTTCACCATCAAGAAGCGGATTTGATCATTTTCGCTCTCCCAGGGATAAATACTTCATGTCTACGTCCCCGACAATGGCGCCAAAAATGTTAGTTCTAGAAGTCACCCTCGGACTGCAAATGAGGTGAGCCTAGAGACATTTGAATATGGGTGTGTAAATTTGTTTATGAGAATGGGTTAAAAAATGATGATAAGGAGAGAAGGGTCATAAAAGTTCCATATAATGTTCTATTGGGCATGGAGTCAACATATCCTAAAGATTGAAGGCACTCAAGCTGCTCATCAGACAAAGTTGTAAATTTGTGTAGATAGAAGAATGAAGAAGAAGACATAAAGAAGAAAATTCATCAAATGAAAGATCCTTTTAGTCAAATGAACTAATCAAGATACTGGAATAATACAATTATAAAATAGGCATTCTACAACAGAATCTTTGCTGCTCATAGATCTACCTATCAATGGCAAGTTTTGATTCTCAAAATTTGCATTTTATCCTAGTAGAAGAAAAGAGAAACAAAATAGAAAGACATGTTGATAAAGCAACCTTCATATATCTTCAATGGAAGAAATATATTAAAAGAACATGCCTCATAGGCTTACAATGTATCCAAATGACTGTCCTCCCTTCCTCTTGGGTCCCTGGGTGTTTTCAAAACTTGGAATATATAACAAATTCATTTCCAACTGCTACCAATTTTTTAGGAATGAAATCCTATCAACAAAGAAAAATGAAAGTAATCGATCTATAAGATATCGACTATTGATTTTGGGCTTGTCAAGCAAATGACATTCAAATCTGGAGTTGGTTTGATGGCCAATCTCTTGCTGCCAGATGTGTTGAATTTGATCCCTTTATTTCTTCTGTCAAATCCTCATGTTGCTTGAAGTCAGGGATCCTTTTCCTTCCCATGCTTTGGAAATATAGAATATGTTGGAATCAAATACCCTTAGGATCTGGAAAGAATCCTTTGCCAGCCTATCTTCATAAAACGCTTTGCCATCTATCTACGGAATGTTTAAATGCTTCCTGAATATGCTCATTGAATTCCTAGAGATTGACTCTTTGACTAATGACATTATGCCTTCAATCTAACAACAAAATCTAATAAGAACAAACTCAGAACTAAAGTTGGTTGCAAGATTTTTGAATAGTTGAGGTTGTTGATGAATTTTCCATCTGTCTGCTGATTTTATGCCTTGAGAATATCAACTGTAGCTTAAATGCCCAATCCCTGCCTAAAATCACTAATTGAATTCCCTATTGTGAATCTGGAGTTGGACTTTGATTGGTGATTCATTATTCCCAAGTGTCCTAGTAATGTTCTCGCATCTTCTTAAGTGAAATAGAAAACTCAATAATAGTCCAACATAGGATGTTTAAACAAGCGATTAAGGAAAGATGCAAACAACTTTTCATCCAAGTAGCACACCAGTATAGCTCGACTCTTCACTTCTATTATCACAATTCGTGGAAATAATATGAGTAAGAGCTCGAAAATTATCATTTGTGCCAATGAAATCAAGAAAGGCCAGTGACCAAGTCTTCATCAGAACCGGAAAAACTTCGTCGATTGGTTGCTTTGGCCTCTGCGAGCTTCTTGTCGAAATCTTCCTGTAGTTTGGCCTCCCATAGAATGAACTAGTTGGTGAAAAGTGTCCCTGGCCCCATGCCCATTACATGCTCCCAAGAACACCTTATCAAAGGGATCTTGCACATTCCATTGGAGAGCAATTGAGTGGTCAAACCCAGGCATGCCCCTTGACATTTGGTTATTATAATCTTGTGTTTCTATCCAGTGGTCTTGTGCTTAGCCTAAACATTGAAGATATCATGGCATCAAAGTCAAATCACGTTATGCATCTGGAAGCAGGTAAGAAAACTTCAAATTTTCTCGACAAATGTTATCGCTGATGGATTCTGGATGCTTTGCCTCATCAAATCCTTATGAAAAACCATGATTCTTTCCCCTTCTCATGATTTGCAGGTTATAGCTTCAAGCGTGAAACAATCACATGATAGGCTTCTTCGCGCTCCGATTGTTGAGCAGATGATACAGGAGATGTAAAAACTCTGCTCGTGATTCTGCTTGGCAATTTGTGCTTGCTCATCCATTGACCCTCTCATACAATGTGCTATGCAATGGGGAATTACCATGGGGGTTTTCAATGATGTCAAAACAATTTTAACATTCGCAGAATATGGATTGATGTCTACCATATTGGAGCCTTTTCGACAATCAGTTGAGAAGGCACCACCATTTTCAGGTAATCCATCCTACAACAGGGGCGAAGTCTCCAGTGACATAATATGGTTCATCAGGAGCAGTTCTCAGAGCCTCTCATGGTTCTTCTTAAGGTGCCTGAGTGCTATGAATTGGTATATGGTAGAACCAGAAAAAGTAGCCCAGTGATGATGACCACAACCCTGTTGGCACACTGTAAAGATATTATAGATAACTTGGCTCTCAATCCGAACTGTTCCCACTTGCAAATTGCACAACTGGCTACCTTGATTCGATATCAGACATTTGGCATTTGAATACTTGAAAATTTATGTGAACTCGAGCTACTGCATTTGGATTTTCATCTAATAATAATACTGACCAGACACCCTCAGTGGCATGATGCATCTCACACCTGGGCATTTCCTGTTTTCTCAATGCTTGACAACTGGACTCGGGCTGGGGCATTAGGCTTTGAATTGTGTTGTGTGTTGTGATTGATGCTAACCCATCGTGTTGATTGCAGGTGTTAGACAGTTTAGAAGGTTTGGAGATTGGCCCTTGGGCCAATATTTTATTTTTTGGCTAAAATAAGCATTAAGCAAAGGACCAAAAACCAAAATTTTGCCAACATTTTTTAATGAAAATAAACGAGGAAAACATGAAAACTAGCAGTACTACATGAAAGAAATAACACAAAAATCATATGCCCTTGGCTATACTTGATGCTTTGCAAACTCAACTATTATAATAACTCATCGAATTGCTTTTCTCCTTGAAAATTGTTCATGTACAACAAACCTCCACATAGCATCTTGAAGCTCGATATCATCCTGAATATCCTTGAAGACCAAGCCATTTGTATCATAGATATCAATCTTGAAAATGAATTTTATACCTCCAATTAGAAGCCTTCGAAACATCTCAACTTGGTCTCCACCTGTGTTGTGTTTGATGACAAGTGTTGGAGATTGGCTCCTGGCCAAGAAATTTTAAAATAATCGTGAAGTCTTGATCAAGGCATCATAGCACTATTTCAAAGGTGTATGGAATAAGGATTTACACCCTTCTTATACCTCCCTCCAACGAGGCAAGTTAAAAGCTCAGTACTACTTCTTGCATATATGATACTGGTGCTCAGGAACGACACTTCTCGGTGCTATGAGAATAACCCCATTCCCACAACAAGGAGAAAATTGAAAATTTAGTATCTGGATACTAACAGTGATCATCATCATAAGAAAAAATAGACTAAGCTCGGTCTTAAAAAATACCATTTATGTGGAAGAATATAAATTCTATCAAAATAAATGAACAAACACAAATAATCAACATGGCACAAGTGCATTAATGTAGATGGATAACTCAATGAACGATTATGAAGGAAATATTTAGAGTCATAATGAATGATTGTATTCTTTCTATCAACCTCCATCTTTCTAGAAATTGTACACTAATGTATGATTAAACATGTATAGATAAAATGCAAAATGCTACACATTCCTCAAATTGTATTGCTTCCCTCATATCATAATCCTCAAATTGTATTGCTTCCCTCATATCATAACGTGGTCAGTATTAGTATTAATGTTAGATGGACTACAATTTTTGGTTGGTATCAAGCTTGATCTTATTCAAGCCATTGTTGTATGCCTTTACAATTGTTGGTTGGTATCAAGCTTCATCTTATTCATGACATTGTTGTACGCCTTTTCATTTATTAAAAATTTAGCGTTAATACTATGTCCAAGTTATCATGCTATTGTGTATGGATGTGTTGCTAATTCACTTTGATATTGTCTTATGCTCAAATATTTTCCTTTACATAATCTAATAATCTAGTGATTGTTTAGATAAGTTAAATACATTACACATATTGTTGTGGTTGAGCTCATTCAACTACACTAGACTATTATATTTTCATAGTCTAAAAATTGTGTCAAATTGTGATTCTCATGTTGCAATGTGATTTTATTAGGATTTATTTTTTAATAAATATTTAGGTAACGACGACAAACATGCTTATTAGAAAAAGCATGCTGATTATTTCTAAGCCCACTCTAATAAACTTACCCAAAGTGTTACCTATTAAAAAAATTGAATAGGAAACAATCGCCATTGGTGCATCTAAAATTTACCTTTTCAAACATCTAAGAAGACAACACGATTTTTTTTATTGACTATTATGTGCATTTTAAGATTTGTCCATATAAAAGTTAACTTTGAATGCACACATCAATTTGATGCGACAACACATTTTCTCAATTAATTTTAAATATTCTTTGAAAGTATTTATATGATTTGTGGGTCCCTCCTTTGTAATCATTATTTTTAATATTCTCTTAGTTAAAATTTTATGAGAAAACAAAATGTTTGAAAGAGGAGTGCTCCATTGGAGAGTGTTTTTCCTCACTATTTTGAACCTTATAAGTAGGTTAATCTTCATCAACATGAAGACACGTTAATTAATTTATTTTTTTAATTGAAATTAGAAAATATTGTATTAAAAGTATTGTAGTGAGGATAAACAACAAAGCATACAAAAGGTGTTGATATAGAGTTTTCATGCAAAATTTTTGGTTCACCTGAGACACACAGAAAGGTTTGAAAATGTGTATAGATTTTACATCCCAACCAATCTTAATAGTAGATTTCTTGAAAAGACACCTAGAATCATAATTTCTTCAAAAAAACATGAGAACTTAGCATAATACATGGTGACTATAGGCATCCTCTTAACAAACATTAGAGGGGAGAGAACTTTGTTGTTCAATTTACATTCATCTTTTAGTTGAGGGAATGTTTCCTCTTCCTTGTGCTCGATTGGCACAAAATTTGTTGAAATCCTCTAATTTGAAGTTGTAGGTTGAGAATATTTGTCGCAATTAATGACCATGTTCCTTAGCATGCTATGCTCTACTTCTAAGACATCAATATTCTACTTTTTCTACGCTAGGAGATTCATCTTGATGGTGGCGTTCTGGGTAGTACAATTACGTTCATTCTCATGGACCTTAGACATCACAAAGAACAAGCAGGAGCCAAGTCCTTCTTGGCTCAGTTTGAAATTACCATCAAATATAGTCCTAATTAAAGCCAAAGGAATGTATCTCTTATATCGAGAAACCAAGAATTCATAGGACATATTATGAGCTCTCAAATAACCCAAATGAGTGCTCCAGAGTAAAAGAAAATTCATAAGGCATTGCATAAAACCTAGAATCCAACAAGACTTTCTAGAAAGCAAACTCCAAAGATAAAACATAAAACAACACCTCTTGGTAAGTATCCTCTAAAAGAAACCAAATAGGGCGATCTATTGACTGAATTTTCTAAATGAGCTAGGAAAATAGAGGAACTCTTACCTGTTTAATTCCAAAATTCTTGCATTTACTCTGGATTCTGTTGCAAAATCCATATATGGGTTGAAGCATAATCCCACATTTCTCATGAAAATCCATGCTAAAGGATTCAATAGAAAGGGAAGGATTGAATTTCTACATGTGAAGGAGGTGGTCGAATGTCCTTTCGGGTCCTCACCCTACACTTGAAAATTGGTATGAGGGGAGATGACACATGGGTTATTAAATGCACATGATACATCACTTAACTCCATGAACCATATTTGATTAGGGGACAATGTGTTGTATAATCCCTCAAATTTTTTTAATAATTCCTTAGCTAACGGTTGTGGCTTCATTAGCCAATGAGTCTGCTTGTGAATTGAGCTATCTCAAAACCTAGAAAAAAGAGAACCTATTCAGATTAAGAACTTCCTTGTTGATTACAATGATGATCAAGGAAAACTTGTTGTCTCCTGGAATTGAATTTGAGGCCATTGTGTTTATATTAATTCTCAAATATTCAATCGAAATCAAAGACTAAATGTCATATTCCTTTGCAATGAGGAGACCTTGAAGTAGAGCATAGGCCTCCACTTGATTGTATATAGTTCTTCCTAGTACCTAGGTGAATGTTGATTTTATTTTTCCTTCAGGATATAGTAAGCCCCCCCCCCACACACACCCGCTACCCTTGAAAATGAACATACTTATAAGGTTCAAAACATCGAGGCAAAACTTTCCAACACAATATTCCTCTTTCGAACAATTTTTCTTATGTGAAACCATGAATAGTGGAATAGAATGTGATATTTTCTCTTGGAATATTTTATTTTGCATTAATATGACCCCTGTCCCTTGAAGCCACCATAAATCCTCCTGCAAGCAATGCTCGAATTTTAGGTTCAATTCGAATGTTTTGTCAAATCTAAGTGTTTTTTACAAGCGAGTTTTCATTGTAGATCACAAAATATAATATGTAGAAAATTCCCCAACTCGTATATTTTACAAGTTGGGTAATAATATACTAGTTATGTTCCTTTTATAGGTGTGCCATGTTTTACAATTTTCCCTTATAGGCATTGAGCTACAGAATGTAAAATATGGGGTTGCTAAGGAACCACCTAAATTATTGTGCATGTTGTTGCTCAACATTCTAGCCAACTCATGTGTAATATTATGTATATAACCCCAAAGGTCAATTGGGTCTAGCTTGGGTGGTTAAGAGGAGAAGTTTTTATCCTCCTCACTTTGTAAAGTATTCAAGTATGGGCCTATTGGAGCTAGCGAGGTGTCATCAATATCACTCTCACTTAAGTGCTTGAGGGTGGAATGAGATGTTTCCAAGCATTTTAAAAGATCCCTAAGTGTTAGCTCAACCAATTAAACCATTCTCCCTAGGCATGTTTCCAATGAGAGGCCATAATTCATGAGTTCAAATTTGGTAAAGTCCCTCAAGGTTACTAGTGGCTATTATGGCTAGTGGTTGAGACACCCTCCATTCAGATATTTGGGGAAAGAGAGGGGAATCCCACAAGATTTTCCTAAGGATATATAAATAAAAAACTCTTGGGGGAACATAAGGAAAACCTGTTGGAAAAACCCAAGGAAAACCTATCGACGAAACCCAATGGATGCTTCCCCACATTTTTGGGTGGCATATGTAGTAAAATTTTCATCATAAGCTAGTGCACCTCACCCATGGGGATTCAAACTAAGAAATTGTTGGCATATAACTATCCAAACACCCAACAACATCGGTGATGATCAGTGGAGCTAACCCCAAGGGACCATACTTGGATGGAGACTTAGAGGAATACCAAGGAGATGGCTCTCTACAAAACCTAGAGATGATACTTGAATACTTTACAAAGTTAAACTAAGCTCGAAGAAAAATACCCATGGAGGAAAGGAAAAAAAATAAATGTAGAAAAGACAAACACCTTAGAGCTCCTCTATTAGCAATAAAAGTGTTGATTAGAGTGGATGGTTAAAAGACATATAACAAGGATTTTTGTGACTTCTCCTCATGCTTGGTTAATCCTTCCTCATGTCAATAGGTAGAAGGTGGTGAAGTGGGGTTTATAGAAAAAACCTCAACACTTGTGGACATGAATTTCCTAAACACTCAAATTCAATGTTGTAGAGAGAAGGAGGGTAACAGTAAGGAATACTTTTGGATAATTGGAAGGGTTATAGGACTTGATACTAATCTTTTAGAAACCCTAAGCAACAAATTTGTGGTATATGCAAAAAACAATATTCCCCCTAAGGTTAATCCTAGTAAGAAAGGTGTAAAATATGTTAAGATGAGAAATAATAATGTAAAATTGGTCCTTAGAGAGGACATTGAGATGAACAAGGTAGTGGAAATAAAAATACAATCCCTAATAGGGAACCTTTTTGGGATGAAATATCTTAAAAGAGCCTAGGCAAATGGTTAGATTTGTAGTGTATAGTTATCTTGGGTTACTTTGAAGAATTCCATATTGTTGTAAGAGGGTGGCTAGATGTTATTTTTAAATCAAAGGAGGATGCTCCCAAGATGTTGAGTATGAGAAGGTGGTGAGGGGTCACACATTTAACTCTAAAAATATCAACACCATGCTTCAATTTGTGAATGGAGAGATCCATAATCCAAGAAATATGGGATAAAAATGTTGGGCCTTCCACTTGAGTTTTAGTCTTTGGACGTACTCAAATCCATATGAAACAACATAGGTTCCTTTATAAAGGCGGATGAAATCTATCTAAATATGAATTCATGGACAATAACTTGCATATTAGTGGATAATATTTAAAGGAGGATTTGGTGGAAGAAATTGTAATATAGGTTGGGAATATGAATTCCTTTCTGTTTCTCAAGGTGTCATATCTACATATCACATATACCAAGTGACCATGCCCTAAAATTTACTAAATAAGTTTCAAGGAAGACATTCTCAAGGAACTCCAAATTTCTAGGGGAAAAGTCAGCTTCGAAAGCAAGAGACTTTGGGGAAAATTTTAAGGAAAAAAAAGGGAGAGGGAAGCTTGAAATAAAAGGAAACTGCAAAAATGAGGTCAAATATTTTGAGTTTGTACGCCTAAAGAAGAAAATTAATATAAAAGGAGTGTTGGATTTGTGACAAACCTAGGGTCTACAGAAGTTGTCCAACAATGGTCCAATGTAGTCTAGCGTGTTGGCATATTCAACCTCCGAGAGGAAAAAGATATCACCCGAGGTGCATATGATAGTTTCCATAGAGTAAAATGAAGAGTGTCCAAAAATTTAGTGGGGGTTGTATTCCTTATGAGATTAATTAAATGCATTCAAATTCTTATAACTAACAACATTCAGATTAATAACAAACACGTAGATACCATCCAGATATAGTACAAACAAAAACACATAAGCATAACAAAGGTCCATTGTATTAACAACATGCATGATATTACATCACTTTGATGCAAATACATACACAAGAGATCATAACAGAAACAACCTCTCTAATCTCTTGAACCTCCCTAAGTACATCACAAGCCTCATATATATAGGAAACTAGAGTGGTTACAAAAGATTGCATAATATAATATGGAATTTACTAGCCGTAACCCACTTATGCAAATAGATTACAAAAGTGTTTGATCTTTAAAGACATGCACATAGTATCTAGTAAACTAGGAATAAATGATATAGGAGATGACTCCTTAGATTTGCATAATCAAGCTTCTATAGAATTACATACTCAAGCTTATATGATTTTACTACTTCTATGCATTCATGTTTTTTTGAACTCTACTCTATGCCAACCATTAGTTAAAACTGAGCCACAACAACTCCTTGAACACACCTTTCAAATTGTCCATGGGTTATATTTTATGCCAAATGCTCCCCCTTCTCACCTCGATCAATATTCTAACTACACAACACATATCACACTTGCATCATGTTACCTCACAAACTATACTTTCCCAAATCCCAAGGCAAGTGAATGCAAGATTGGTGTAATAGGGGGTGACCTATAACTGTCACCTTGATAGGAAACCCCTTTATGTTTAGGAGTATATCAAAGTTACCCCAAGGGAGACGTCCCCAATGACCTAAATGGTTGATAAGACTAATACAAGGATGCAATAAAATTCCCCCTCTCACTCGTCACTCAAGTCAAAAGGTTCTCAAGGTATTAAAGGGATGAAGCAATGGAAAAAATGGAGTGTACCTGCCCAGAACAAGACAACAAAGAAAATATGGGAGCTTTCAAGTACAAAAAATGATGTTAGTGCTTCTTAAGACCATGAACCTTCAAAAAATAGGCTATCTAATATAAAATTGTAGCAATGTAATAGTTTACAACAACAATAAGTATTTTGTAACAGCTACAACAAATATGCCTTGAGATTGCTTGAAAAAGACAAGAAAATGTAGCTTTAGCTAGACTTAATGATAATTAATTGTTGCAAGCAAATTTGACAATGTCTATCTAGCACTAAATGTCACTTTTGCAGAGAATTTGCTGCAGTTAGATGGATGTAACAATATTTTGTAACAACGACAAATTCTAGTGCTCAAAATTGCAAGGAAACACCATGTAAACTTAGCATTTGTCTAGTAGATTGATTGGCAATTGTCACAAGCAATTTCTGAGTGAGCTAGGTGCAAGTTATGTAGATGAATGCAACAAATTAGCATGAATTAGTATGTTTGTAGCAGTGATTTGAAACAACAACAATCTAGCTAAGAAATTAGTCTAGTTTAGGGTTAGTAGAAGTTAGCAAAAGATTCAAGGAAGAGAGTTTGAGTGTTTAATCAATCCTTCAATAAGAGAGAGGCTAGAATGAGTACCTTCTAGGGCTTATGGAGTCAAGTGGACAAATTCTTTTAAGGCTGCAAATCAATTTTGATAGTGCACAAAAGTCCAACAGGAATGCATAGGAAAAGTAGTAACTAAAGTCCCCCTAAGCATTTTCCTCAAGAAAACAAGATACTAGGGTGTAGGCAATTCTAGGCCCTAGCACGTTTCTCTCCTTAGGATTCTTATGGGATAATAACTTAGGAAAAAATAACTACTTCAAAACCTTAGAGTGCTAGTAAATTAGGGCTCTAGGGTTTCACTAGTTACTAGATCAATTCAATGAAAAGCTTGACAAATAGAAAGTAAGAAAGTAGAAATTTAAGTTCCTTACTTCAAGCATTAATCATATCATGCAATTTCATAATCTTATATGAGAAAATAAAACCATACATAAACCGTTCAATAGCTGACAAAAAATGCAGATTTTACCTACTTGCACCAAGAATAATCATGAAATACCATGCAAGATCACCATAAAAGCTTCCAAGATTGATCCAACTTGAAAAAAATCAGCCTTATACAATAGTGTGCCTCACAATTTCATCCAATAGCCCTTCTAGGGAGACAATTTCAGACCTCTCCTCTTGTGTGAGGAGTTGTGATGATAAAAATGAATGTACTTTATGTGTATTTATACAAAATTGGTGACCTTTAATTACTTTCAGGTCAAATAAAGGCCAACCTGGCTAATTTAAAAATAAATTAAAATTATACATAAATAAAATTAATTAACCCCTAAAATCATCTCCAAGGGTGACATCATGCCCTTCTAAAGTGACATTGAGTCCCTATGATGGAACGTTGGGTTCCAGATATAGAACATTGATGATAAAGGCCCTAAATGATGCCCATATGTGCCAATAAACTCACAATTGTCGTCAAAGTGAAAACCCTAGCTTTGGATGACGTCTAGGGTCATAAAGGTGACGTCATGGGCTCCCAAAGGTCAACGTCCAAGTGGAAGAGCAAGATCCCTTTGGGTCTAGGCCTGCCAGGGTGTCTCAAAGGGAAACGTCCTTCTTTCTTCCTCGTGCAAATATCCGATGTCTTCTTGCCCCTGGTTGGGGTTATAGCATCCATCTGTGGGATTTAAGCCCCATGAAGGTCTGAGCTAATCATTCCCCCATGTGTACCTATCCACCAGGCAAAGTCCTGCAACAACAACAAGTATGCCCTCCAGGGGTTCATAAGTCACAAGGATCATAACATGTAAATAACATCCAATAATTAAATTACCCAAACATGTGCATCAAACCCCCATTTACCCAAACAAATGCTCAAAGATGATATGAAATTTAACGAGTCAAGTTTGGAGAAGGTCTCAGGGTGTCTTATTGGGCTAATCCTCCTTAAGTTTGGGGTGTTTCCCAAGTGAGAACCAATCTAGGTCATGTAAGTGTATGAGGTGGTGTGGGGTAAGTGTCTGTGCATGGGGTGCAGTGATAACATGGAAATGTAAATCTTACCTGTGGGTGCCTTTGTAGAGGGCGAGTTGCACGTTTTCATAGATGTCATTGTTTCCTAGTCCATTCACTGCCTTTTAATCTTAGCTTCATTTATTTTGATATTTTTCTTTTATGCTTCAAGGGAAGAGTTGAGGGACATTGTCCAGGCTTGGTGACCAGAGTTGACAGTGTTATCCACAAGCATTTCATGGATATGAGAAGGTTGGCTTGTGATGATATCCCCTTTCTCTTAGCTATGCCACCAAGAGGCACTACCCTGGTTTGGTGACCAAATAGGTGGTAGTGTCATACCACCACATGCCCATGATCATAATAGGTCGGCTCATGATGAGACCTCCTATCCACCAACTAATACCCTGAGTGTTTATTTATTTTATGTGTTCTCTTTTCTTACTGAGAAGCCCTTTACTGCTTTCTCAAGAATCCCTGGGTGAAGCATCTTAAAGGTTTCATTTTGGCTTTTAACTCTTGACAACTACTTTTACCCTCTGGGCCTTTAGCCCCTTCTTCCCACAAGGCAAGGTACAACCCTTCCTAGTGTGACAAATCCCAATGCCCGAACAAAGGTAGGGGGGAAATGAGAGGAATAAATATGGAAAGTGGTAAGTATGGAGGGAATGGACGATGACCTTTCATAGACCCACCCAATGGCATCGTGTCACCCTTCTATGTATGAACAAGTTAAAGAGAATAATTTCCAAGAGAACGTTATGAAATGAAGGAGAATCCAATGCAACATATTTAAGTTCTTCAAGAATCAGAGTGACAAATACCATGATACCCAGACTCATTACCTCATGGAGAAAGACTTATTGCTACTTCAGGACCAGGATGGTGGGATGGATATTGTTGTTATTGATAAATGGGTTGCACTAAAGAAGAGAGGAGCCCTCTGGGGCCATGCTCAAGTCATCCATCTCTCAACACTCCATGTCTAGGACCTATGGTCCTCGAGACATGATCTCCTTAGTTATCCCTAGGGTAGGGGATAACATTTGGCTCCAACTCGGGGACATGTGATCACCATAGAGCGCATGAGAACCTCAACATCTCTGGTATGACATGTGCCTACTAAATCTCAACAAAATATATTAGTAATCCATAGGGTGGTGATATCACCCCTTGTTCATATATGATATAATAAAATATAGAGCATATTTAATGTAACATATGATCATGAGCATGCATATATACAAGTGAGACAAAATAATATGCAAAATGTAACTACAACTATGCTAACATGATATGCATATGGTATATACAATGGATGCAAATGCCTACCTACCTCTACTTACTTGTTGGTTGAATGCTAGTTGTAGTCAAATAACTAGTGAAACCATCCTAGAAATATCTCATAATACCTGCCTATGTGCTTCATCATAAACCAAAACAATGAGAAGTCAAGCACAAAAATAAAGTCTAGCTCATGGAGGAGGGAGGGAGGGACAAAATTATGCCAAGTCACACTTCTAGGAAAGTTCTCAATCCATCTCATAAAGGTATTGTGAAAAATCAAAGGCTCAAAAGACTGACTCAAAGAGTCTAAAGGTTGGCTACCTTGGACATCATCATATCCTGAGGTCTGGGAAAGGACTAGTAAGAACCAAGAGGACAACTAACAATTTCTTAAGGGAAGGTTGAAAGACTGAGACAATAAACGTATTCTTAAGGTATTCAACCTACCCTTGGATTCTAAAAGAAGGATCTTCTTCAGAGAAAACTCAAGACAAGGGACATGTTTCCCAACTACACCCTTAATGACATAACGAGGTAAAGTAGTCAAGGGGGGCTTGACAACCTTGTCACAAGTATCCTGCTTTAGGAAAGCAAAATTCTCACCTTTATCAAAATTTGAGCACAATGACAGTTGATAATCTTCTTCATAGAATAAATCCAAATGCTCAAAGGAATACTCATCAAATTCCTCAAGGTATGACTGAAAATCATCAGGATAAAATTGCATTGGGTCATCCTTGGGTGTTTGTAAAACTTTTGTAATGATATCATCATCTTGTTTTCAATCGTCAAAATTATTAGGAACATCATATGATTGTTGTAAAGGAAACATTTGAAGATATCCTTCCATATCATAAATGGCATCCTCATTAGAACCAATCACATCCCACTTATGTCTTCCAACATGTATGAACTCATCAATATTATCAACCATGTCACTACCTTTATCATAACATGAAAGATTTAATTCATCCAAGGGCTCCTCTAGTACTTCTTCACTTTCCAAATCATAAAATAAAGCATCATCAAAATCTTGGAAAGGGAAATAATTTACCGTATTCACTTCTTGTTGTGCAGGAGCATCAATGGCTTGAATGACTTAATCAAATGGAAGAGGGTCCAATACACCATCCCCAAGACTCATCTCTTTAATTATCTCTTCGTCTTCATCAGAAACTGAAGGACCTAGATCTCCCAAGTGTTCCTTTACTTCTTCACTTTCTAAATCAAAGAAAAAAATATCATCAAAAACCTGGAAAGGAAAATGAATCACCTCATTCTCTTCATCTTGTGCAGGGGAGATAGGATCTTGGAGAGCTTCATCGGATGGAGGAGCGGATATTAGTGATTAATACTCATAATTCACTTCTTTAGTTAAATATTTACTGCATTCTACCAAATCATGGGAAAAATCTTGCTCCTCTTCAAGGGGTTGACAAATTTCTTCATAAATCTCTCCTTATATATCAGAGGGTTCTTGGTATTGAGTATGGTACAGATCCATGAGATCTTCCACAATCTCAATGGTGAATCCTTCATCCTTTAGGGATATTGTGATATTTTGAAGGGCATTTTCATATTTCTGGAATTTTGGTTTGAAAAAATCAATAAACCTACTGACGAGGTCTACGAAAGATGATATACCCCTATCTTCGCAACAACCCTTAAACCAATCTTGCAAAAAATATGGCAAAGAAACTATGAACAATTTTACCAGAACATCCTCCCCTTCCAATTCTATCTCACTTATATACTTCAAGAATTCTAAAATGTGAGTAATTGGGAGGCCTTTGAAACTTAGAGAGTTGTTTAATCATTTTGCATCAAAATAATGCAGGTATCCTTGAAAAATTTTGAAATCAATAGTCAGATACACTTGTTACCAGGGTGCCATGATCCCATAACTTGGAAATATCACAAAATTGAGAGTAAGGTGGCACCTTGGAAAAGGTTAGTGGATTCACCAACTATACTCTTAAGAATTATCAAAGGGATAAGGGAATCACCCTCAGTGGAGTCGTCAGGTAAGCTCTGTGAAAGAAGGCTTTGGATAGAGACTTACCGAAAAAGTGTCGTTGAGGAATATTGACTCAGTGTTCTCTGACAACGACACCAAAATGTTATCGCACAATCTGTACTTGCCAAAATCCCAAGCCAAGTGAATGCAATATTGGCGTAACATGGGGTGACCTATCACTATCACCTTAATAGAAAACCACTTTATGTTTAGGAGTATATCAAAGTTACCCCAAGGGAGACGTCCCCAGTGACCTAAAGGTCTGATAAGACTAAGGAAAGGATGCAAGAAAATCCCCCTCTCACTGGTCACTCAATTCAAAAGGTTCTTAAGGTCTTTAAGGGATGAAGCGACGGTAAAAATTGAGGGTACCTGCCCAGAACAAGACAACAAAGTAAATATGGGAGCTTTCAAGTACAAAAAATGATGTTAGTGCTTCTTAAGACCATGAACCTTCAAAAAATAGGCTAGCTGATATAAAATTGCAGCAATGTAATAGTTTACAATAACAGTAAGTATTTTGTAACAGTCGCAACAAATATGCCTTGAAATTGCTTGAAAAAGACAAGAAAATGTAGCTTTAACTAGGCAGACTAATAATTAATTGTTGCAGGCAAATTTGGCAATGTATATCTAGCACTAAATGTCACTTTTGCAGAGAATTTGCTTCAGTTAGATGGTTGTAGCAATATTTTGTAACAAAAGCAAATTCTAGTGCGCAAAATTGCTAAGGAAATACCATGAAAACTTAGCATTTATCTAGTAGATTGATTGGAAATTGTCATTTATGCAAGTTATGTAGGTGAATGAAACAAATTAGCATGAATTAGTATGGATGTAGCAGTGATTTGCAACAACAACAAGCTAGCTAAGGAATTATTCTAGTTTAGGGTTAGTAGAAGTTAGCAAAATCTTCAAGGAAGAGAGTTTGAGTTTTTAATCAATCCTTCAATAAGAGAGAGGCTAGAACTAGTGACTTCTAGGGCTTATGTGGTCAAGTGGATGACTTCTTCTAAGGTTGCAAACCAATTTTGATAATGCACAAAAGTCCAAGAGGAATGCATAGGAGAAGTAGTAACTTAAGTCCCCCTATGCATTTTCCTCAAGGAAACAAGATACTAGGGTGTAGGCAATTCTAGGCCCTAGCACCTTGCTCTTCTTAGGCTTATTATGGGATAAGAACTTAGGAAAAAATAACTAGGTCAAAACCTTAAAGTGATAGGAAATTAGGGCTCTAGGGTTTCACTAGTTACTAGATCAATTCAATGAAAGCTTGGAAAATAGAAAGTAATAAAGTAGAAATTTAAGTTCCTTACTTCAAGCATTAAGCATATCATGCAACTTCATAATCTTATATGAGAAAATAAAACCATACATAAACCATTCAATAGATGAAAAAAAATGCAGATTTTACCTACTTGCACCAAGAATAATCATGAAATACCATGCATGATCACCATAAAATCTTCCAAGATTGGTCCAACTTGCAAAAAACCAACCTTATACAAGAGTGTGCTTCACAATTTTATCCAATATCCCTTCTAGGGTGTGTTACGAGGAAAATCTCTTTATGGCTAGCGGTGAATCACAATAGACGGAAATGACTATAGAAGTCGACTCTAATCTCATATATGCAATATAAGAAAATATGCTAACGAGACAAGATAAAGAGCCTACCTCATCCAGACGTTCGATGAAGTCCACCATTGAGCACTTGACTCAAAGAAATATACCTACAACTTGTCCTTAACAACCAAGAAACACAAGAATATGGTGATAATATATAAAGTTAGCACATTCAATAGAAAAATCCATCAACATTCATAACAAATATGCCCATGGAATAACAATTCAAATATTTGCAAGATATTAATTGGATGAGAAAAGAGTATTTCTATTAAAATGTAATTAACAGAAGTGAATGAATTACAAACTTTTGTGTCGGCATGGTTCAAAACCGAGAAACTAAATCCCTTCAAGATGGGCCTCCACCACTTCAATCATCCACCAAAGGCAAGCTCATATACGAGAGACAATGAGGTTCTCAATCAAGTAGGGAAGAGCTTGGGGTCTGAACAATGTGTTTAGACTTAAAAGAAAAAAGGGATGCAAACTCAATATGAAGTGAATAATTTCTCCAAAATAACTTTGCTCTCAAAGTTGAATTATTCTCCTCTTTTCCATAGCTCGGATATGGACCATTTATAGCCTTCAAGTGGAACTGAAGCGTCGATTCAGAACGTTTCTAGTATATGGAAGGTCAAGGATCATGGATCCCATGACATGCCATGGAAACCCAAAACTATTTTTTAATTTTTGTCACAAAACCTGATGTACATGGGCTATAGTGGTGCAACCTGTGTATATGCATGTTATATAATAGTTAGGGCACGCAGATGTGGAAAAATATTATTTTTATCTCTGGGATTTGCAAAAAGTGACTTCAAGTCTGCATAGGGAAATCGAAAAAGGCCTTTTGAGCAACTTTGCATAGGATGAGGCAAATATTTCTATAACAGATTCCCCCTAATGTGTGAGGTCAGAGGAGTATCTGTGATGGCCAAAATACATTATAATACCCAGAAGCGGAGTAATGGAGACTTAGCTGGACAATCTAGTTTCTCATGAGAATATTACAATCTATACTGACTTTGCACACATGGCTGCCAATTTGAATTACACTACAGATCCATGTGAAAATATACCAAACAGTTGTTTATGGCCATGAGAATGAAATACAAAGGTGGCTACATGCCAACGTCTTTCAAGGCCCAGTAAAACCAGTCTCAAAATCAATCTGAAGATATCTATATACAATGGAGTACAATATGATCCCCCATGATCACTGAAGTCACATAGGTACTGGTCCAATGAGAGATAGAAAAAACTCAGGAAAGTTGTGACTATGAAATAATGTATTCAAATATTATACACATTCTGTTAAAGGTGCAAGTCTGCATTGTGTGAATAAAGGAGTTGAGGTCGAACACAATGAGACTTCATTTGATTACTAGTCATTAAGGTATATCGTTAACAAACACGAGACAACCTACTGATAATGAAAGTAGATATTAAGGCACCGAGTACATTCCTACAAGTGTGAATAAAGGTGTCGGGGTCGAACACTTGAAGAATCCATAGATCAAGAGACATTGATGTATTCCCAACTATCGATGGTGGGAGAACCTGCCACTAATGACTGCAAGCCTCTAGGTACTCATAGGACTCTAGGTCTCATTTCCAGAATAGATGAGATGAAGTCAATGGAAGGAGACCCACTGAAAGGAGAGCATTAAAGCATATATTATCATTCAATATGAGGTACAAAGCAGGAGCTTGATGATTTGGAGGAAATTGGATGAAGAACATGTTCATGAACCAACAACCCTATGCATCTTTCGTGTGTACCAGATGCAAGCGGGACACGAAAAAGACCCTCTAAATAGTAGCCAATAAGAAAAACTTTTGACAAAGACAAGGAAAACACCAATAAGGATAATGGCATCCAAGACACTACATGAATCCCAATGTGTAAATAGATTTATTGTCGTCGAACACAAGGGAAACCCCCTAATCAACAACCAATGATGAAATGTCAACTACTAGGTTCAATTTTACCTACCAATGATGAAAGTAGGACCAGGGTGCACAATAGGACTACAATTTCATGTAATTATGAGACTCACTGAGGGTATGGCTGACATGCAAAGTCAAGAGTTATGAGGAATGGCCGACACAGGTTGATAGACATCCTTTGAGGAAGAGCACAAGACATATGGAAGACTCTAGAAACATAGACTCGATGATGAAACTTTTTGATGCAGGAGGCATCAATCAAACTCTCCATAGGGACTGGAAGAGTAACCAGCCGGGGGAGAAAACTCTTCGTAACGAGCTCAACTTCCTAAGGTCATGCTAAACCCAAAATTTTGATGACAAGTGGACTCAACAAAATTGTGCTCTATTCAAAGGCGATATGACTGCTACCAATACCATATAATATTCTTTTACCACCCATCTTTTTTTGTTTTTTCATAGTCAAATGAATGTTATGATACAGAGGAGGAAACGAGTGTCACAAGTAAGAAACTAGTTCCAACAGTGGAACATACCTATGCTCAATGCAAGGAGGTGCATGCGAGCGATGGAAATTTGAGGGAATGTTTCCTCTTGGGTGTAGGGTGTCAAGCTGCAAAGGATATAAACAAGGCTCTACTTGGTTGGTGATGCAAATTGTTGAGGTGATAGGATTATAATGCAAAAGTGAGAACCAACAATAGGCTCAATACTGCAAGCAAGAGAATGAGATGCAATTACTGCTTAATGCCAAAAAATTTCATTTTTTGTAATCTTAGTCTACTTGGTTTGAAAAAGGGGCAAACTTGCACCAAATAGATGTCCTTTCAAATCCAATTTACGAGTGTGAAAGAAACAAGTTCACTCGACAATCTTTTCACTTTTTTAGAGAGTCAGAAAAGAGCTTAAATCAGACTCGTTGGAAGTCCTCTAGGTATAGATCAACATGTTTAAGAGTAAGAAATGAGGTTCAAACATAAAGTCATGTATTATTTATAAGGGACTCCCGATCCTACGGACAAAAATCTTTGCATGGGCACCAAATGAAGTAGGGGATCTAACTAGGGTACCCATATTTGGTAAGTCTCTATGATTCAATAACAACACTTCTAGTTGCAGATAGAAGGTTCTATGTCGCTATTAAATGGGTTTGTACTTAAGGCATATGAGTTGCATTCATAGGATGATGCAAGTGTGCATGATGGATTGGGTACCTATCCTATATGTTGGGTGGCAGAAATGCTTGTCCAAAGTTATGAACGGACGAAATGGTGCTGAAAAAACAAAAGAATCCTTGGATAAAACCACCAAAACCAACTCCATCCACTTTCGTATTAGTCCATTAGGCCAAATATTGTACGAAACTATGTAAAGTGGGTAAAAATTTGTTTTAAATAGTAAAAAAAACCAATTTTACTATATTATTTGTATTTTTTGCCCAAATAGTGTATTTTGGACCAAATTGCCTCTGAATTTCAACTATTGATTGTGGGAGCTACGAGCGACAGAATAAAAAATCGTCTGGACCAGGTAATTCATCTTTCTCCCCTCTTTCTTTCTAGTGGATTGAAATTTGTAATTAGGCCTCCTTTTTTAAGTCTTTTAGAGCGCAACTTAGGAACTAAGGTGTACGTATGCTACAGATCATTAGGTCACGTATACGCATTCCTATACACGATTGTTTTCAAAAAATCCAACATATAATCATCCCTATACACGAATGTGTACACTTTATCTTGCATACATGTCCATGTATAAGGTTTTTTAAATGTTGCTAACTCAAAAAATGGGTTGAATCTTGCAGGATGGTGCTAGAGTGGAGAGAAAGAGAGCATGAAGAGGTGGATGTTGTAGTAGAGATAGATCTAGGGGCCTAGATGGCCTAAAAAATATGTGGGCTATACAAGTTTTTGGCTCTCAAAGGTATGAGGTCTCAAGTGAGACTGCTTCAGCTGCTTGTGAACTACTAAGATCCAGATACTGAGACCTTCAACCTTGATGGACAACCATTAAGGATTGAATTTGAGGACATCTACTTCTTGAAGGAATTGTCGTGTCGGGGTGAGGTGGTCAACCTCAAATCACGAGGATATGGGAGTGGCATGAACATAGAGGATTACATAGACACTTATTGCATTGCAGGCACCGAGAAGGTAGGGATCCAACTCCCAATCAGAGCGATCAACAATTTGAGTCTCAATATTGTTGTCCTAATGTTGAAACGGATCACAGGGTCGACCTATTTGCACCAGGAATCGAGGACACTTATGTTCTATTCAGTGGAGTGTTTGCGACCCACGGTTTATGACTCATGCACCTCACTGCTAGCCAACATGAAGAGCCAACTAAAATAATGCAAACTGGGTAGAAAAAGGAACTTCTGGTTCTCATCTATCCTTTGTCATTGTTTCTTCAAGCGAGTTCCAGGCTTGGGACCTAGAGTTGAGATTGTTCCGCATGGACCTCGTGATCCATCCATGGCACGGTGGGCCGAGGTGATGAGGTGGCAGGGGGTGGAAGGGTGCCAACACCATACAATGATGAGTTTTTCTTCTAGTGGAGTTGGCAGGTGATGGCTCTGGAGGATTAACCTTATGCTAGGATTGACTTCAGAGGAGATCTGAACATGTCGTTACCACTAAGTTCTACCTACGGAGAGATAGGTATGCCACAATTTTCTGAACATTTCATTTTTTTTTGTATTTTTTCATAAGAAAACAATTTTTTTTTTGGATGATGTCAAGTACTAAATAAACATGTATGTGATGCATATGTGGGTCCACGATGGTCGGATGAAATTCCATGACACTGACAAAGGCACCAGGGGGATGAGGCAGTGGGACAAAATGATAATAGAGTGCTTCAAAACATGTAGTGAAACCTGTCTCGTTTGACACAGAGGATTCCCATGGTTCAATTGGAAGATCTGTCAGAGGCGATGTAGTGATAGGTGGTAGGTGTGCCCCATACTTGGGTATGACTCTTTCAACATCTCGCAAATTCCATAGTATGCTATCATAACACAGATATGGCACCAATGGCGTAGATGTCATTACTATTGTATGATCGGTCATATATGTATTTTGAGGGTGTCATCTCCAATTTTGTATTATAACATCATATTTTTTGGAGAGATGAAATATATATATATATATATATATATATATATATATATAAATTGATCTTTGGCTTTACTTATGTTATAATGTGTACATTGATGAAAGTGTTTTGTCTTCTTTAGTTATGTGACAAATGTCAATCTAAAACAAAATTAGCATATGCATCGGATACATAATTAGAACTTCTAGGTATGTGATGATAAGTAATCAAATCAAAATGTCGTTATAAAAGTCGTACCCATAAGAATCATCAGAGTAGAGTAGGGTCTCACACACGATAATTTTCGTTCAACTGACATACTACTAACTCAGAGTCCAGGCACACTTCTAACGAATGAATACTATGTGAAATGGCATCGCGTAAAAGTTCTATAACAACGTTATACTCAACCACATTATTCATGGATGGCCCTAGGAAAATGCCACCTGAAGACACCAGTAGACCCTCGGGTGAGTAAACAACCCAAGCGGCAGAAGCCCCTTTCTAAGAATCCTAAGTAGACCAAAGACTCCATTGACATCTTCCAACCAAGGGAAAACTTGAGAAGCAAGTTGAAGATAAAAACAAAGGGAAAATATATATACACTAAAATACATTAGTATACAAAGAGTTATGCCCAAGCTTGGGGCTCAAGCCTTATATATTTTCAAATAGAGCCCATTCCTGGGCTCAACCAACATGTTCCCTTCATAATATTCTAATTCATAGGCTCCTTTTTCTAAGACACATCGCACGATATAGGGACCGTGCCACATGGGTTTGAACTTGCCTTCCCCCAATGGTTCTTTGGCTTGATCATATAGAAGGACCAAGTCACCGTCAACGTACTGTCGAGGATATATAGACTTATCATATTGGACATTGACACGTCTTTTATTCGCTTCGATAGCCATGGAGGCATCTCGAGGCTACTCATCTAGACTCTCTAGGTGTAAGAGGCATTGTTTGAGATCAGAAGTGTCAGGTACGAGCGCAACTGCCAATCTAAGAAAAGTGATTTCACATTCAACATGTAAGATCAACTCCACACCGTGTACTAACTAGAAAGGAGAAAAATCGGTGGAAGTTTTAACCAAGGTTCGGTATGCCCAAAGTGTTGGGTAAAGCATGATATGCCAGCCATATTTTCTCTAGCTGACAATTTTCTGCAAAATGGTCTTGAGAGACTTGTTTACGACCTCTACTTGTCCATTTTCATGGGGATAGTAAGGGGAAGAATGGCCATGTTTAAAACCTAGTTTTGATGCTAATTCTTCCATCATTTCATTATGAAAATCACTGCCATGATCAGTGACAATATCACTTGGGATTCTGAACTTGTCTATAATTTGATTGAATACGAAGAAGGAAACAATATTACCATCAGATTTGACTATAGGCATGGCCTCATCCCACTTAGTAAAGTAATCTATGACCATGATAATGTGATGATTCCCCCCAGTTGAAGTTGGGTTGGAATCCACAAAATACACTCCCCACTTGGTGAAGGGACCAACGATAATGACTGGATGGAGAGGAGCTAGATGTGAACACATTTTCCGAGTGAACACCTCGCAGGGGTGACACTTCTTAATTGCTTCAATGCAATATTTAAAAATAGACGACAAAAAATAATCGGCTTGCAAAATGTTTTGGGTTGTCACAAGCCTAGATAGATGACAACCACAAGCCCCATTGTGGCAGTCATTTAGAAAAGACTCATCTTCTTCATGAGTTAAACAACGACGCATGATATTTTCTACTCCTCGGTGATAAAGAGTGTCACCGATGATAAGGTAATTCTTAGCTTGGTATCATATATGCCATCGCCGTCTCGCGAGAGATGTTGAGGGAACTTCAAAGTTTGAAGATATAAAACAATATCTCCATACCAGGGGTTCGAAGATGAGACAAGGAAAATGTGTTCATCTACAAATCAATCAACATGAATGACATCCTCATCTAACCGAGGGAAGTCAGATATTAACTTTGCAAAAACTAGTGACTTTTTGGACTTCGCAGAATTAAAATCGAGATTGAATTCTTGTTGGATGACAATCCATTTATAGTACATTCCTTCTAAGATACACCTAGTAAGGACATATTGAAATGGACTAACATCAACAATCACAATATTTTTGCAAAGAAATATATAGTGTCGTAATCGTTGGACTACGTGAATGAAAATCAAAGCTATCTTTTCAACATGAGAATATTTGAGTTTAGGACTGACTAAGTTTTGACTAAGAGAGTAAATGACATGCTCCCGGAGCTCATCATCCTCCTGAACCAACACCATACCAATCATCTCTTTGGACACAACGACACAAAGCAAGTAATCTCTATCATAGTCTAGAGACTTTAGTAGATGCATCAATACCAAGGCTTTATTCAAAGCATCAAAGGATTCATGGGCTCACTCATCCCAGATTAAAGGAGTGTCCTTATTTAAGAGACACATGAAACCATTAGTAATATTGGCATTTTTCACTATAAATATTCGTAAAAAGTTAGCTTTCCCATGTAAACCTTGAAGTTGATGAATAATGTGTGGGGGAGGCAATCAAAGTATTGCCTCAACCTTTAATGGATCTACCATGATACCATTATCAGAGACTAAAAATACTATAGGTCGACATGACCTAACACAAAAGATGCATTTATGAGGGTTCATTTAGATGTGATAATGGAGACATATTTCAAAAACTAGTCGAAGGTGTTTAGGGTGATTCACTCTCTTATGGGAGTGAGAAGCGAGATCGTCGAGATAGGATTCAATTATGTTCTTGAGATCGTGAAATGCGAAGGTCATAGCTCGTTGGAAGGTTGATCCGGCGTTCTTAAGGCCGACATGCATCTTTCGGTATGCGAAAGTACCCCAAGGGAAAATAAATGTCGTCTTATGTTGGTTGTCGGGTTTAATTTAAATTTGGTTATACCCTAAAAATCCATCCATAAAAGAAAAAAAAATTCTTCCCACACATTCATCGAGAATATGATCAATGAAGGGTGTCAGGAAGTTGTCTTTGGGACAATATTTATTCACGTCATGAAAATCCATGCATAAATGGATGGTTCCTTTCTTTTTATTCATAGGAACGGGATTGGATACCCATTAAGTCAAGGGAACTGGGTAGATAAATTTAGCATTAAGTAGTTTTTCTACATCTACCTTAATAACAGGGGCCTTCCTAGGATTGACAACTCTAAGTCGTTGTCGAACATGCTTAGCATCTGGGTAGGTTTTAATCTCATGTTCAAAAATCTGAGGGTTGATTCCTAGCATTTCCTCATATGACCAAGCGAACACATCGCGAAATTCTTTGAAGAGATTAGTGTAGATAAAAAAAATCTTCTGGTGAACAATCCGCACCGATGTATACATTTTCAACCTTGTGAGGAATATGAGAGATATCGATCGTGATGGTAGGAGAGATAATCTCCATGTTTCCTTTAGCATAAATGTCATGCGTATCAAGTGGAACTATGACGTGACCGACTATCTTGCTCAAGGTAGATATAAAATCATCTTGTTCAATTATGGAAAGCTCTGGGAGAAAATAAGAGTGATGATGCATATCATCCCATGGCCTGTAAGAACCATTCATGGTCTTTATGATAGCTTCTTCTGAAGGTAAATTCTCATCGAGGAAGTCATGTGAACGAGACAATGAAGTGGCCCACATGGGCTCAGGAACAAGATCCTACTCGTCTGTCTGTGAGGTAACTGTTAGGACCACACAATGTACCTTTTTGCCTATACTTTTTTCCACTATTACACTCTTGATCACCCACATTTAAACTCATACTATCACTTTATCTGATCATTCCAAAGGTATACAAACGCCCCTTCTCATTACTATACGTTTAATCTGTTTTGCATAATATTTTACATCATTCTCGTACTTAACCATTGATTAGAAATGTATAAGTGCTGAAACAATTCAAACTGCAGATTAGCATTTGAGGCCTGATGTTGAAACATAGAGCTGTTATACAATCCAGGGTCACAGATGTTGAAACACAGAGCTGTTACACAGTCCACAGTCGCAGATGCTGAAACACAGAGTTGTTACACAGTCCACAGTCGCAGATGCTGAAACACAGAGTTGTTACACAGTCCAGAGTCGCAGATGATGAAACACAGAGGAAATCGTTACATAGCCCAGGACCAATGACGTTGAAACATAAAGGAAGTCGTTACACAGTCAGTGGTCAACAACAACCTTACAACAAAGCGCAAATCCCATGGCTGAAATAGCCTGCGATTTGCGATGTTGAAACAACATCAGCAAAAACGAGAAGAAGTTGTTACTCCAGCCGTAACAACAACATCTCATTCAGTACTTGCAATAGCATTCTATTGCGCGAGACTAGGACATCCTATTATGGTTTAGAAATTCGATCTGACTAAGAATAGGACTCAGATACACATTGTAATTTTTTATCAATTGTATCGAAGGGATTCCCTCTTTAAATAAGAGGAAATCACCATTCAAAGGATCCAAGTTTTATGTATTAAGAAATATTCAGAGAGAGGGACGTACTTCAATTTCAAATTGTAATATGATACATTGATAGATGAATAGAAAAATGTTTTGAGCATCCTTCTCTAGCTTTTTCGTCTCAGGGGAATCTTGTGAGAAGGGAGGGCCCACCTTCTTCAAAAGATTCAGCCGTTAGTTTTAGAGTGTGTTAGTATAATCTCTGTTTATGCTTTGATTAACTTTTGTCTGCTGAAACACTACTTTTAATTAATTATGCTTTGTTGGAACACTACTGACTCTGTCTTGTTAAGAACTTTAGTTTATTTTCACAAAGATTATAATCCTTTTTAGCAGCAATCTTGTGTGATGATTTTCTGCAAGTGTGTTAGCCAGAGACTGGGTTAAGGGTTCCTTCTCAGAAAGGAAGGGATCAGAAGATCCTGTTCTCTGTAGATTTTAATCATTTCTACAAGTGTGTTAGCCAGAGACTGGGTTAAGGGTTCCTGCTCGGAAAGGAAGAGATCAAAAGATCTTGTTCTCTGTAGATTTCAATTATTTCTGCAAAGTGTGTTAGCCAGAGACTGGGTTAAGGGTTCCTGCTCAGAAAGGAAGGGATCAGAAGATCCTGTTCTCTGTAGATTTCAATTATTTATGCAAGTGTGTTAGCCATAGAATGGGTTAAGGGTTCCTGCTCAGAAAGGAAGGGATCATAAGATCTTGTTCTCTGTATATTTCAATCATTTCTGCAAGTGTGTTAGCCAGAGACTGGGTTAAGGGTTCCTGCTCAGAAAGGAAGGGATCAGAAGATCTTGTTCTCTGTATATTTCAATTATTTCTGCAAGTGTGTTAGCCAGAGACTGGGTTAAGGGTTCCTGCTCAGAAAGGAAGGGATCAGAAGATCCCGTTCTCTGTAGATTTCAGTCATTTTTCACAAGTGTGATAATCAAAAATAGGGCTTAGGGTTCATGCTTAGAAAGGAAGGAATTAGATGGCCCTGTTCTCTGCTAGATAGAGTTAGCTTTCTCCGCATTGTTGTTTCCATGAAAGTGTGTTAATCAGAAATAAGGTGTTGAAGTTTTTCTTGAGAGTAAGGGTCATGTTCTATGGTTACAGAACAATTATTCTTTCCTGTTGCAATTGTTATTTTAATGTAGTCCAGGATTCTTTAGATTCATCTTTACACATTTGCAATAGGTAGGTTTCTTTCCTGTAATTCAAGTCAGAACTTCAGTTCATTCAAGGCAAGTGTGATTAACATAGTTTCTTTTACTACAACTCTAAGTTGCTTTTGGAATTGAGCATATATAGTGTGTGGTTATCTTTGAAATAAGCAGAACTTCCCTGGGTTGATAATTTATGTAGCACTTGATTGTTTGAGTTAATTAAGCAATTATAATGACCAACATTTTGGCGTCGTTGCCGGGGAAGGTAGCTGTAGATTTCAAAAGCACTTATGATTTTTTTTTTTTAGATAAAAAGATTGCATGAAAGACCCCAAAGACACTAACCCTACAGGTGGAAAGGGAAAAGGAAAAGGAGGAAGAAAGACTTGCATTGACGAGATTATATCAAAGTCTGAATTTTCTTCTCAACGACCAAACCTTTGAAAACAAAACTCCCAGCCTTCATTTCAAGCAATTTTTGGAACAGGGAAAGAAGTTTGGAGTCCTGAGACAGTCCAAAAGCCAGTAGGAGACATTGAGGACAAAGCAAGTACAACAGGGGAGAAGACAGAGGAAAACATGGATGAGTACAATGAAGAATTGCATCACGAAGAACAGGCAGGTCCTGAAGGAGAGGTAAAAGATGAAAACTCTTTCTCTAAACTAGGATTCCCTATTGGTGATCTCCATAGAGGAGTAGCCCCCATGAAAAACATTCCACTCTCAGCATTACCTAATTTTCATGGTTTATCTTCAGAGGATCCTGATGAATTTATTTTTGAGTTTGATATATTATGCAGAAGTTATGATTACGTTTCTAATGCTCAAAAATTAAATTTATTTCCAGCAACACTAAAAGGAAATGCACTAAGATGGTTTATGAGTCTTGGAAGCCATGTAATCACAACATGGGATCAAATGAAACATAAATTCCTGAACAAATACCAAGACTATTGCCGAACAAGGGAAAAGAAGGAGGAGCTATTTAAGATGATGCAGAAAGAAGACGAGAATCTGGAGGACTTTGTAGAAAGGCTACAATACAATCTACAAAGATCCAGCCACCCCAATGTAAGTAAATACATTCTTAAAACTATATTATTAAAAGGGGTAAGGGATGACTCTCTGGATATGTTGAATATGCTTGGGAAAGGGGACATATCTAAGGAATCATACGATGAAATTGTTAATTTATG
>JZKD02S1631302.1:86423-110799 GCA_000966675.3 Picea glauca | reverse complement strand
AAAGCCACCCTTCAGAAATATCATATTCAATAGAGAATGACTACAACATACCACCCCCAAGCCAATGGACAGGTGGAAAGCACAAACAAAGTAATAGAATCCATTCTCACAAAAATAGTGAAGGAAAATAGAAAGGATGGTGCTACAGGCTCCCTGAAGCACTATGGGCCTACAGAACTACCTGGAGAAATACTACATGATTCTCTCCCTATGAATTAGTCTATGGAAAGAGTGTTGTATTTCCTGTGGAATTTGAGATAAAAACCTTAAGGACTGCTTTAGCTATCAACCTTGATTTAACCGATGCACAGACAGCCAGGTTGCAGCAGCTTAATGAACTAGAGGAGAAAAGACTAGATGTCATTCAACAAACAACCATAATTTAACAGCAAAGATCAAAATGGCATGACAAAAATATCAAGAAGAAGCAGTTCCAAAAAGGTAATTGGGCCCTACTGTATGATTCCCGGCTCAAAGAATTTCAAGGGAAACTGCGTACAAGATGGCTTGGACCTTACGAAGTAGACACGGTTTTCCCCAATGGAACAGTAAGGCTCCTCACAATCGATGACTCCAAAACTCCGTTACTTGTAAATGGTCATTGGCTCCGTCTGTACCAGTGACCTATTTCTAAAGAAGATTTTAAGGCCACATGCATGGCAGATGCCCATTTTCTCTTTGTTGAGGGGGTTTCTACCCCTAATTGCAATTAATTCTTTTAAGTTAATTTCTTTAGTATTAGATTAGATTAGACTTTATTTACTAATAATCCCTGTCAAGAAATACCATGTTACAGTCGATTTTTGCAGATTCTCGATCGAAGCACAGGCCACTAGGAGAGGACGATCCTACTTCAAAGAAACAAGCTTTCACGATGCTGAAACACCACTATTCAGCACTATTGACTTTCTTCTGATGCTGAAACACCACCGTTCAACACTCTTGACTTTCACGATGTTGAAACACCACTGTTCAGCACTCTTGACTTTCCCGATGCTGAAATACCACCATTCAGTACTCTTGAATTTTCTTCATTACCAAAACACCACTACCACCAACCCCACACCTAATCCCCCCATCACTGATCAACAAAATTTTACCATTTTTTCCCCTTTCCTCACCATTCTTCATCAACGAAACAACATCGTCCAGCAATTGTTTCGCCTTTTCTTTTTCGTTGCTGAAACACCATTGCCAGCAACTTTTCATCATTTTTCCCGATGCTGAAACACCATTGTTCAACACTTTTTATTTTTCTTACTCCCAAAACACTAAAATCCACCATTTCCTCACCATTCTTCATCAATGAAACAACACCATCCAGCAATTGTTTCGCCTTTTCTTTTATGTTGCTGAAACACCATTGCCAACAACTTTTCATCATTTTTCCGTTGCTGAAACACCATTGCCAACAACTTTTCATCATTTTTCCCGATGCTGAAACACCACTGTTCAGAACTTTTTATTTTTCTTACTCCCAAAACACTACAGTCCGCCATTTCCTCACCATTCTTCATCGACGAAACAACATCGTCCAGCAATTGTTTCGCCCTTTTCTTTTCCATTGATGAAACACCACCGTTCAACACTCTTGACTTTCCTCCGATACTGAAACACCACTGTTGACTTTATTCCGATGCTAAAACACCACGTTCAGCCCTCTTGACTTTCCTCCGATGCTGAAACACCATTGTTCAACAGTTTTTCATAGTTTCTCATCACCGAAACAACACTGTCCAACAATTGTTTCGTTCTTTTCTATTGCTGAAACACCAGTCTTTCACCATCATCTATCAGCAAGATTTTACGCCCTCATATTATAGTTCATCCTTCCAGTCAGCAAACCCTCGACAAAATTCATCTATTAGATCAAAAGTCTCTGCCACGATAGGACTACCACGGACAGGCATGATATTTTGTTTGCAGAACGAATCAAAAGGTAAGGCGAGGTATGTAAATTTTATGTAATTCAGTTAGACTATAGTTAATGGGAAGATTCTATATCATTATGACCACTCAAGTGCAATCATTACTAGCCACACTTGACGAGAGGGGAGGACACATCAAATCTTCGATACCATCATTTCACACAAATTCACCGCCGCCACCCCTATTTCACCACCCTTTCGCACATTTGACCGCCATTTTTCATAATGTCGCTCGGAAAACTCACTCTGTGCAGAAGCTGATACTCAAACTCTTTGACGCTGTATCTTACCGAGCTGATAGCTATGGGAGGCTCTGTCATTCAAAACGAACCTGCCACCATAGCGCTGTTAGAACATTCAACAACTTATCAAATCTTTTAGCAAGCAGGATGGCTTAGTTACTTCCAGAGACTCCAGTGGTATAATGAACAACAGGTCCTGCAATTTTCCCTAAACCTTCAGGAAGACCATTCTGTCGTCCAAGGAGTCTGAATTTCAGTAACAGAGGAAGATATAACATAGGTCTTAGGCCTCCCTATCGACGACACTCACATGTTCAGCCGTAAACATATCATTCAGAATGCTCAGCAGAACTTCTTCCTACCAGAAGAACGAATTGAATTTAAAGGCAGGGATGTTCAACTTACCTCATTACCACCCCCATGGCCGGAAGTTGTAAGATTCATCAAGCATTACCTAACCTGCGAGGGCCGGTACCAGGTAGTTTATCAGCACGACTTTCTTCTGTTATCTCATTTAAGGCATAATCGACAGGTTAATATTCCTTATTATTTGTTGGGATGTTTGAAAAATATGGCGCATTATTGAAAAAAGGCTAAAGATCCCACCCTTTCACTCAACCATCACCGACTTGTCCAATTGCTCATCCAAAGGGGATTTTCTCAACAAAACCCTCCACTAAATAATCCGCCCATAAACCCCCAAGCAGCTGCCGAAATTCCTGAAAAACTCTAGGAGAAGCAACCGCAAAATCCCCCAGACCCTCCAGAAGTACCCATTAGCCTGCCCACAGAACCAACCAGACCAATCAATCCCCCTACCATACCAAACCCGCCTCATACCTTACCAGAATCATCCACTCCTGCCCTTCATATTCTTAGTGATGACTCTGAGCCAGATAATTCCACCTACCCCATCACTGAGGAAAAACCCCCACGTAAACAAAAATTAATAAATCCCTTCTTTCCTCCCTTCCTATGAAAAAATCGAACAAGAGCCGCCACAAGGCCACCCATTATGGCCACTACCCTACACCCCCAACCCATTCGACTGATACCCCGTACACCTCCAACCTCCCAAATCCTGGGATCTTTGCCTATTCCACCCACAGGCACTGAAACACAAGAACCAGATGCCCAGGGTGTTGCGACATCACCCGCCTCAAATAAAGTAGCTGAAACACAAGAACCAGCTACCTATTCAATGGTTGAAACACAAGAACCAACCATAGATGCCACACAAGAACCAGCTATGGCTGAAACACAAGAACCAGCTGCTGACATTGAAATGGAGATACAGGAATCAGAGGTCCAGGGCGCTGCAACATTACTTTCCTTACATCAAGCAACTGAAACACAAGTTTCAGCTACCATTCCTGCAGCTGCTCCACAACAACCAGAACCAACAATGGCCTCTGTATTGCAGGAAAAATAGTTTTTAAAGTCTGAACTGGAAGCATATAAGGAAGAATTATCCAAGGCAAAGGAAGCATATGAAAAGGAACTAAATTTGTACACCTTGGCTCGTACAGCAACCTTGTCAGAAGAAACTACACAGAGCACGTGTAAAGAATATATGTGTTTCCAATGTGGGGATATTTACTATCAAGCGGGCTATAAAGTAACTCAAGTCCCAGTAACAGGAGCAACCCCTAGTTCCTCACCTTTTGTAGTCAAGGAAGAACTTGTTGAAACACAAGAACTAGCAGGTCCTCCCAAGCTCAAGACTGAGCCCTGCATTGCAACAAAAGAAGCCCCTACCTTTGTCAACAAAGTTGTACAGACAATGCCCATGGAGGAATTCACACCCCCCAGCCATATCAATCTGCCCACTTTTATAGAACAGTCTACTCAGACCTTAACTCATCCCACTACTTGCAATGCTGAAACACAGACTCGGCTATGGGATGAGCAGGCAACAATACAAAAATGGAAGAAATAATATGCTGAAACACAGGCCAAAAGCCTGCAAGTACACAGACAAAACTGGATAAATCACACTTTCTCAAATTGGGAAGCTCTAGAGCAGACACGTGAGGAAGCTCGTGCCCTGAAGAAATAGAACAAGGAGTTAAAAGGTAGAATGGCTCAGGTATTTGATTTAACACAAAAGCTATTGGCCACAAGAAAGCCATCTTGTAACTACTCCCTGTTCCTCATGGAGCGACTCACATGGTTTCAGATCAAATCAATTATAGAAGGCAAATCCTATGCAGTACTACACCCAACAGATTTTGTCGAAGCAACTGCTAGAGATCAACACCTCCTCTATGAGGCATATTTCCACAACGAAGCCATTCCTGAGAACATGCAGCTGAACCTCAATCCTCTTGTTGGGGACATCCAGATTCGGGCGTTCACCTCCTTTCTCTACAATCAAATCATTTGACAAGATGACTTCATGGCTGCTAAACACAACGAAGACAACCGCCTTCTATGGATAAGACCAGAACCATAGAAAGCAGCCACCTTTGTCAGAGAATATTATGAATTCTTAAAGAACCCAGGCATGATTGAACATATTCAACAGCTACAATCAGCAGTACTCCAGGACTGTCATCACATCATCAGATCCATAGAGATTCCTACCCTCCAGGAAAATAACCTGTTTTGGCAGCAATCCACTGAAAAGAGACAACAACACAATCCTTTTAATCCTACCAACCTTTAGGTAGCAATTTCCAGGGTGCCTAACTACATCCAGTGTATTCATCACTATGCTGAAAACTGGATAGGGTATCGATTTTATTTTCCTATCCTCTGGTTGCCAATAGAAAGGTATCAAATTAGTTATAAGCTGCCTAAGAAGACAGAAACAACAGCATGGAAAAGATTACAGCAGGTCCAAGGGTTCAGAATGCCAACGGACAGTACCTCCCAGAGCTACTGCTTGAGTAATTTACACGATCAGAGTCGGTATCTAGACTCTGATTCAGAGTGACATTGCCTGAGGACATGCAACACCTTGAGTTGGGGGGGATGTTAGGACCACACAATGTACCTTTTTTCCCATACTTTTTTCCACTATTACACTCTTGATCACCCACATTTAAACTCATACTATCACTTTATCTGATCATTCCAAATGTATACAAACGCCCCTTCTCATTACTATACGTTTAATCTGTTTTGCATAATATTTTACATCATTCTCGTACTTAACCATTGATTAGAAATGTATAAGTGTTGAAACAGTTCAAACTGCATATTAGCATTTGAGGCCTGATGCTGAAACACAAAGTTGTTATACAGTCCAAGGTCACAGATGTTGAAACACAGAGTTGTTACACAGTCCACAGTCGCAGATGCTGAAACACAGAGTTGTTACACAGTCCAGAGTCGCAGATGCTGAAACACAGAGGAAACCGTTACACAGCCCAGGATCGATGACGCTGAAACACAAAGGAAGTCGTTACACAATCAGCGGTCAACAACAACCTTACAACAAAGCGCAAATCCCGTGGCTGAAACAACCCGCGATTTGCGATGCTGAAATAGCATCAACAGTAACAAGAAGAAGCTGTTACTCCAGCTGTAACAACAACATCTCATTCAGTACTTGCATTAGCATTATGTTGCGCTAGACTAGGACATCCTATTCTGGTTTAGAAAGTCGATCTGACTAAGAATAGGACTCAGATACACATTGTAATTTTTGATCAATTGTATCGAAGGGATTCCCTCTTTAAATAAGAGGAAATCGCCATTCGAAGGATCCAAGTTTTATGTATTAAGAAAGCTTCAGAGAGAGGGATGTACTTCAATTTCATATTGTAATATGATACATTGACAGATGAATAGAAAACTGTTTTGAGCATCCTTCTCTAGCTTTTTCTTCTCAGGGGAATCTTGTGAGAAGGGAGGGCCCACCTTCTTCACAAGATTCACCCATTAGTTTTAGAGTGTGTTTGTATAATCTCTTTTTATGCTTTGATTAACTTTTTTCTGCTAAAACACTACTTTTAATGAATTATGTTTTGCTAGAACACTACTGAATCTGTCTTGTTAAGAACTTTAGTTTATTTTCACGAAGATTATAATCCTTTTTAGCAGCAATCTTGTGTGATGATTTTCTGCAAGTGTTTTAGCCAGAGACTGGGTTAAGGGTTCCTGCTCAGAAAGGAAGGGATCAGAAGATCCTGTTCTCTGTAGATTTTAATCATTTCTGCAAGTGTGTTAGCCAGAGACTGGGTTAAGGGTTCCTGCTCAGAAAGGAAGGGATCAGAAGATCCTGTTCTCTATAGATTTCAATTATTTCTGCAAAGTGTGTTAGCCAGAGACTGGGTTAAGGGTTCCTGCTCAGAAAGGAAGGGATCAGAAGATCCTGTTCTCTGTAGATTTCAATTATTTCTGCAAGTGTGTTAGCCATAGACTGGGTTAAGGGTTCCTTCTCAGAAAGGAAGGGATCAGAAGATCATGTTCTCTATAGATTTCAATCATTTCTGCAAGTGTGTTAGCCAGAGACTGGGTTAAGGGTTCCTACTCAGAAAGGAAGGGATCAGAAGATCTTGTTCTCTGTAGATTTCAATTATTTCTGCAAGTGTGTTAGCCAGAGACTGGGTTAAGGGTTCCTACTCAGAAAGGAAGGGATCAGAAGATCCTGTTCTCTGTAGATTTCAGTCATTTTTCACAAGTGTGATAATCAGAAATAGGGCTTAGGGTTCCTGCTTAGAAAGGAAGGAATTAGATGGCCCTGTTCTCTACTAGATAGAGTTATCTTTCTTCGCATTGTTGTTTCCATGAAAGTGTGTTAATCAAAAATAAGGTGTTGAAGTTCTGTTTGAGAGTAAGGGTCTTGTTCTTTGGTTACAGAACAATTATTCTTTCCTGTTGCAATTGTTATTTTAATGTAGTCCAGGATTCTTTAGATTCATCTTTACAGATTTGCAATAGGTAGGTTGCTTTCCTGTAATTCAAGTCAGAACTTCAGTTCATTCAAGGCAAGTATGATTAACATAGTTTCTTTTACTACAACTCTAAGTTTCTTTTGGAATTGATCATATATAGTGCGTGGTTATCTTTGAAATAAACAGACTTCCCTGGGTTGATAATTTATGTAGCACTTGATTGTTTGAGTTAATTAAGCAATTATAGTGACCAACAGTAACGGGATTTGGATCAACTGAAAAGTCAAGAACAACCTGATACGCTATATTTTTTGTCAATAGTGGCATGGCCATTCCGGTATGTGACTGACCTTCACAAGACGCAGTCGAGGAAGGTAGGGTTCAAGGATCATTAAAATACAAAGTGCAGAAAGGAACAAACCTCTTTGAAGAAAAATACCTACTGGACATGGCATATATATGATGAACCAGTGCCATGAAGTCGAAGGTACCCATAAGGGATGAAAACATTATGACGTTGATATTCTCAGTTGTCGAATGAGAATTGTCGATTATGGGAATCGACGCTCCAACAGATGCATTGGGGATAGGATACGCAAAATACAACTGGTTGATCTTCACGTTATTCCCATCACGAGGAAAGAAAAGAGTGCAAAAGACAGATGATACGATTGTAGTCATAGCATAAGTCCAATTGCGTCCTAGTAACAAGTTATAGTTAAGGGGCGCATCAACCATCTCAACATCCACCTCTATTGTCTTCCCACTTAACTGGACCCGAAAGGTAGGGAGAATATTGTGAGGGCAGAAGGAACGACCGTCAAAAGCAGTCAACATGGTTAGAGACTGAGAAAGGGTCGGAGAGTTGAGGGATTTCCAATAGACCAGGGACATCACATATGTTGCAGTGCCTTCATCAACAACAATATGTTTGATGGTATACTTTGAGTAACCCACATGGATTTGTAATTCTACATGGTAAGGCAAGCGAGGATTCACATGTGACATCAAACTTGATAAGTTTAGAGCCACAGGGATCTCGAGATCCTAACGTAGACAAAAAGGCATTCCTCTGTGAAGGACGTGTATGGAGTACCTCTAGAACCGACATCACACAAGGGGTTTGACCCAGATCCTCAACAATAGAGTAATTATGGGCAGCTCTAGCATTAGGATTGTGGGTACAAAGTTTCAGTACTCCTTTCGAAATACAAGGTGGGGCTTTGGTTTTTCGATCTGTAAGGGCGTCTCTGGAGGAGGGGAAGACTCTAGACCAAGTACAATCTGTGGAGAATTGTAATCACGAGACTGAGTGGCTACCTTAACCTCAGATTTAACCATATTGATGCATAAATGATCATTGTCTTGCGTCGGTGGGTTTTGACTCCCACTCGTCGCATTTCCATCATTTGAGGATCTTGAGTCCATGTGTTGATTATGTGGAAAAGGATTAGTCGACACAATGTGTGGTAGAGATAAAATCCTTACAGCGTCTGCAATTTTGGGGCATAAGTGGGTAAGGTGATCATCAATACAAATCTTGCAAGGAAACTTCACCTTCCACCTTTCTTTATTGCCCTCACCAACATTATTATTTGACTTCTCATTATTACCGTTGTCCTTGGGTTTATTACTATTCTTCCCACCCCTACGATTGTTACCACGTCCTTTCTTTTTATTCCCTCCTGGTTTTTGGTTACCATTTGGGTTGGTCGATGATTGCATAGAATGTACATCAGATGATTGAGTGGGAGTGGAGGACACAAACAAAGTTGTCCCTCCTACAGACTGGTTTAGAGACAACTCTTTCAAATGGATTGTCATCGAGTCTACAGATTTCACATTGGCAGAGCCTACAATGCCATCAGCATGAGGCCCGAGATTTTTTCTAGGGTCATAGTTTGACCTCGGCGTGTCTGGAAGAATCTTGTATAGCATCCCAGACTGACCATATATGAGATCTAGCTACTTGGATTTAAAAATCACTTCTTCCTCAAATGTAACCCCAGATGTAGAAACATCCTTCGAAATATAAGGTTGTAGATACTTAAGGAACCACTCTAGCAGGAATTATGGGGGTATGTAGGCCTTGATCAACCTCTTCTGTCTACGCCACTTCTATATGTGATCCAAGATATGAGTGGATTTGTCCTGATGGAAGGCTGACAAAAGTTCTATGCCAGCATCGTAATGAATCGACAATTGTAAGTGGTTGAGGAAGACTAAAACCATCTTATTAAAAGTTATGTATGTTCCCCTTGGTAGATCGATATACCATTTCACAACGACCCTTGTGAGGGAGTGTTGAAACAATCTTAACCGAATAGAATTGTCGTTAAGGGAGTTCTAAGAGCACCAAAGGTGAAAAGTAGTGATGTGATCACCAGAATCCTCACCAGTTTTTCCCTCAAATTTTGGAATATCCGAAGGAAGATTGGTGGGGATGGGGGGCCATTTCAGATCATGACACACAGGGTAATTCATTAAATTAGACAAGCCTGACAGATTGAGCATGTCCAGAAAAGGGAGATGGGGTTGTAGCATCTAGCCCCAAGCTCCCTGGAAATATTTTTGTTGGGGAATCACAGCCCATCCAGGGTTCTGGTATGCACCATGGCTCTGTCCTGGATTGTAAGACCCTCCTTCGAATTGATTCACGATGGGTTAGTTGGGCACCATTCCAATAGGAATTTTATGATGAGGGTTGTAAAAATTGCCCTCAAAAGAAGTGGCTCCACGTTGGGGGTCGCCCAAGGTATGAAACTGACCTCCTCTGGGTGTGAATCCAGAGGATAAATATGGATTCGTCATGCCAAATGTGTTGGTCGGAATCAGTATAGAGGAGATGGGTGTAAAGGACAGACTGTAAGCAGTAACTTGTCCACCAAGTTGGTTACTCCATCCATAAGCATTAGGACCAGGATTAGACCCAGGGTTAATAAAAGGAAGGCCTCCAACTATAGGAGTCATTTGTGGGACATGAACACCACCAAACAAAAATGGAGTATGTGGAGTAGCCATGCCCCCAAGTCCAATACTAGTATTTAGACTAGACATTGGGATGGAGGATGAAAATTGCGATGTGAAATTCGGTATACCATAATAAAAATGGCTAGAGGCCATAGGGATGGACTGAATATTGTAGCTTGACGAGTGAAAAAGGGACCCAAAAGGGTTCATGGCTATAGGTTGAGTATTCACTATAGGACGGACATGAGTGATGATAGGAACCTACGACACTACGACCATTCTGGTTGAAGGTGTCGAAGGAGTACCGTTAACTATAGTAGGTATCGAAGTTGAAGGACTCCCAGTATCTTTCTGAATTGACTCAGTACTCATCCTTGTATAATCACAAGTCTGGTAAGTGGAGGTGTGTGTACCACGTATGATAACTTTACGCCTTTTAGAAGGCAAAGACTAAAAATGTGATGGTAATTGTAACAAGCGGCGAGACCTGTGGGGAAGCTAGTCTGGCTCCATGATGACTCAAGACTCGAGATATAAGGAAAAATAGTAATCAAGGAGCACGCCAAAATAAAATAAACAAAAGGCCAATATGCACACAAATAGGATAAAGTTGTTGAAAGGGGCCTCCCTCCCTAACACAGGTATGCCTCGCCCAAGAGGGGCATGAGACTCCCTGCAAAATATCAGAGGTATCAGAATCAGTTATAAGGGCCCTCGTGGGCTTAAAAACCAGTCGATCACTACTACATATGAACAAATTTGGCATGTTTTTTCGTTGCTATTGCCACACATATCCGTCGCACTTTCTACGAAAGAAAAGACTATTTTTCATCACTATTTTTTCGTCACTATATCCACGAACTAGGTATTCATGTAAATAACGACGAAATTATCCCTTCATGTGTCATCACCATCAATATAGGTTTACCTTATAAAACATGGAAATAGCGACGAAACTTCATCACAATAGGGACGAAAAACCTTGCCAAAGTAAAAACCTTACCAACAGATTACAATGCAGATGACATACGTGCAACACAAAACTGTGGAAAGTTGTGACGCAAAAGCATGGAAATAGAAACGAAAACGTTTGGCAGAGACAAAATTTATGATGCAGATGTTATATGTGCGACGCAAATCCATGGCAAAGTGCGACGAACTTTCGTCGCTATTGCCACGCTTGTTCAAAAAGAATCATAACCTTGCGACGAACTATCGTCGATATTGCCACGCTTCCTTTAATTTTAAAAAAAATAAATCTACATGAGATATGGTATACCATATTACATTGTAATATGGTATACCATATTGAGAAGCTGGATGTTGGGATTCATAATTCGTGATTGACCCATAGCCTTGTGGTTGAGTCATTCCCTTACCAAAAAAATGAAGGTTACTCACATTCATATGAATGAAAGAAATCAAAGTTGTTCCCACGAAAAAAGTTGTAACGCTTTGAAAGAATGGTAGATCAAAACAATGGAGCACTTGTTTAAACAAAGACACTTACACCTATTCAAGTAAAGGTAAATCACCCTATTCAAATGAAGGTACATCATACCATATAAATGAAGATAAATGGAAATGTTTAACTCGAAGGTTAGTTCACACCAAATCAAGTTAGTGTGATCACAATGTTTTGAAACAAAGGGTGATCACACTACTCTAGGTGATAGTTTCTCACACCACCCTAAATGAAGGATGATTGTACTTGTTGAAGTCGGGGTACTCACATTAATACCAAAAAATGGTAACACATACCACTATAAATGAGTAGGAATCACACATGATGAAGGGGAGATAGCAAATATTTCACTTGGAGTAATTCAATTTGGTGGGAAGTAGAATAGTTAGTAGTATATGTTATAGTCTTAATTTTCACCCTACATGCCAGAAGGGAATCCAACAGAAGATGAAAGTCAAAATACATTTCTTGCTCAGGATTTAGGAATTTTTTTTAGGGTCTTCACATGGAATATAGGAGAAAACATGCAATGATAGTCATTGGTCATTTATAATGCAACAAGCAATGATCCATGCAACCTTCTATATTTGCAAATTTATGAAGAGGTAAGTGAGGGATCAGTTGTATCTTTGTGGCATGGGGCTAGAAAATCACAACATTCAAGTTTTCAGTGGGTTCCAGAAGATCTAGAAGCTCTCCCAAGCCTCTGCCAAGGATATATATAAAGAAGGAAAGTCTTGAGAAAGAGGGGGAAGAATATTTTGCAGAGTTATGATGTCCAATTATAGAGGTGCTTCCCCAGTCACAATGGCCACAATCAAATTTCCTAGTCAGATTGAGAAGTTGAGGAGGAATTAGGAGCAAGGAGAAAAGATAAATGATTTAACATCCAAGATATTATGTTTGATGTGTTTCCTACATGTTAATGAATAGATCATTGGTCTCCCCTAAATGTGTTTGTATTTGATTTGTAAATGCTTAGATCTGGTCTCGTGTTAAATAGATCAGGATAGATCTAGTGAATTAGATTTTCGTAACATTAGGAGAGAAAGTAGATCAATAGTTGTTTGTCTTCTCGTGTGTAGGAAACAAATTATAGGATCTAGAGTTGGATCTCAGGAGGTGCATCAGCCAAATATGTCAGGAAATCATTGGTCATAAGGTATGCTTACTATTCTTCTTGGTTAAAATAAAAATAATTTGTTGGCATCTAGGGAAACCATTAGAAGTCTATCCCCATTGTATGTCTAGGATCAATAGGCAGGTCCTAGGGAGACATAAGTTACCATACTGGTGATATTTATCCAATAACAGTCTAGGTAGATTAAATGTTTGGAATGTAGAAGGCCAAATGATTTGGCATTAAAAGAGTCTCCAAAGGGAATTAGAAGAGACATAATCTAGCATATAAATTTTAAAACAATGGATTCAACCATGGGAGTGGATGGGGGACATAATTAGAATTAGGGTAATAGGGCTCTATGGAATTAAGTGGATCATCTCCCATCATGATTTTATAATTATTATGAAGTGGGGTATATTGAAAGGAATTACTTATATCCTCACCATCCTTTATGTGGGTACTACCAAACGACAGTACACAATACACATGATTGTAGAAACATAGTTACTATGAATGCAAGAAATAGAAAACCTTCCATAATTTGGCCACTAAGCCAATGCATGATTCTACTAGTATATATAGTGGAAGATGAAGTCAAAGAATTTTTGAAAAGTTTTCTATAGACAATAGACAATGATAAATCCACAACAAATTTAAGGGAGGTCCTTGGGCCGATGTTTGAGTCACCAATAGAGGCACAATATAGGTCCTTAAACCATGTCCAGTATATATCACTTTGGTATATATCCTTGGTATAAATTTGCGGCAACTCCGTATCTCTGCATACTTCGCGTATATCAAACCAACATCAACAGTGATTGTATTTGTATAATGGTCTGACATACTCCATCAATTCAATTACAGTGCCATAGCCAACCTTTATGTCATCCATGGAAAATAATCCCAATCCATGTAAGGACGAAGGAGCAATGCAATACATCCTCCCACAGATGAAGACATATGTGTCCACTTCAGGTAGCTCCTTAGGTGCCCATCGTTGTACTATATGTTTATAACTCAAGGGAAACTCAATGTCACCTATGCTCTTAGCATCATAATTACATGACCCTCCGTTGGCAATAAAAAATTGCATGCGTTTATGAAATCTTTTCCTTACCTTTTCAGATCTAGTTGATCTAGAACCGATAGATCTAGTACAACATGTCTCACTTTCAAAATATCTTAGTATATCTTGATCATCACTCGAGGAAGATAGATCCGACAGATACCTATTTGGTAGTACCTACACTCGTTAAAACAAGAAGATAAGTTATCGTGCCAATATACATTTGTGGTACCAACACAGTTGCATATAGTTGCATATAGTTGCAATATAGTTGCATATAGTTGCATAAGTTGCATTGTTGCATAAAGTTGCATATAGTTGCATATATTTGCATAAGTTTTATTGTTGCATAAAGTTGCATATAGTTGCATATTGTCACTAAAAAACATGAAAAGTTGCATTGTTGCATATAGTTTCATAGTTGCATATAGTTGCATACGAAATTGTTGCAATATAGTTGCAAATAGTTTCATATAGTTGCAATATAGTTGCATACGAAATTGTTGCAAATAGTTTCATATAGTTGCAATATAGTTGCATAAGTTGCATATAGTTGCATATAGTTGGATAAGTTGCATATAGTTGCATAGTTGCATAAAGTTGCATACAGTCACTAAAAAACATGATAAGTTGCATTGTTGCATATAGTTGCATAGTTGTATATAGTTGCATACGAAATTGTTGCAATATAGTTGCATACGAAATTGTTGCAATATAGTTGCATAAGTTGCATTGTTGCATAAAGTTGCATATAGTTTCACAGTTGCATATAGTTGGATAAGCTGCATATTTGCATATAGTTGCAACATAGTTGCATATAGTTGCATTTAGTTTCATAAGTTGCATAGTTGCATACAAAATTGTTGCAATATAGTTGCATATAGTTGCAATATAGTTTCATATAGTTACAATATAGTTGCATAAGTTGCATTGTTGCATAAAGTTGCATTGTTGCATAAAGTTGCATATAGTTGCATATAGTTGCATAAGTTGAATAAGTTGCATTTTTGCATTCCCATACGCCTAGGGAGTATGAGAATTAATTGACACAAATATGCACACTACCAAATTCCATTAAGTGGATTCATGTATAGATTAAAGATCCACTAGTGTTTAATGGCACAACTAATGCCACAAAGTTTATGGAACACATAACTTAACACATCATGTTTGAATAGAGGGTATAAACATTGGATATCACTTTGGTATATATCCTTGAATGATTGTGGGAATTTCATTATGAACTTTGGACTCATGAGAATATATTAGTAGGACTAGGAACCTACTAGACATAAGGTTTGTGTTGACCCATGTTCCCATCCACCAATCTTGATAAGGACAAGATATTGATATGATCTGAAATACTTTGAAAGTCCAAGTCATAGGGACTATGAGGGGATATATATATAAGAGTAGTGGAACTTAGTGGAATGTATAGGGCTATACAGGCATGAACCTTAGACCTTCTTGGTAGAACATATCAAAGTTATTATTATCAAAATAATTTGAACTGTTCCAAGAACCCAACATGCATTTTATCACATTGGGCTCTTTCCACGTCCATGTGTATTCCACTACCATTGCATTGGGAACATGTTGGCATAGCTAGGGGAACACATGCTACACCACCCCAGGTAATTTTCTAGAAAAAAAAATTAATTACACAACCATGAAAGGCAAAGGCTTGGTGATGGCATATATGCTACAAAATTTCAAGTATTATCTTCTGGACCAGTCCTTCAAGTTGTCCATTGATAATTTAGTGGTTAACTATTTGGTTAACAATACAATGTTGGAAGGTTAATTCTATCAATGTTTGCTACTATTTTAGGAGTTTGATTTTGAAGTGGTGGTTAAATTGGGTAAATAAAATGTGGGACCTAATCACCTCTCGAAAATCCACAATTGGAACAATGTTGGGATGGCTCATAAAGTGTTGAATGTATATATATTTTGCATGGAAGTTGTAGTTCTTGAATTCTTCACTAATATTCAAAACTACAAATATAAATCTACATGCACTAGAAGAATATGGTGATAGTAAAGATTGATAGCTCATAATTAAGGATACAAATTATTAGTTAATCATATAGTACTTGCACACATTAGCAATGGATGGGATTTTTGACTACTATGTGTTGGATCATGAATGATAGGTGGTGCTCTAGGAATCTCATGATGGACATAGAAACATACATTATAGTGAGAAGACACAACTATCATGAAAACATACATTACAATGAGACATGTTGGATGCAAGTATCATTCAATTCAAGGCTAGAGTGCACTCTCCACTCCATTATTCATATTATTATCTTCATTCACTCCTATCAGTACATATTCTCCCTTTATCTTCTATCATTTGTTACTTAGGGTTCATATATGTGTGTGTGTGTGTGTGTCTGTGGTTAAGATTTTGTACTAAAAATATGTTATAGTTGTATTGGTCATTGTAAGAATACAAAAAAAAAAATTCCCATAGTCTATGATTCATACTTTGTTAAAACAATTGATGCTTGTCTACCAAAAATGCAATTGTATCATTTCATGAGGATTGTGAACTTTTACTAGGATAAAGCCTACTTTAAAAAACACGTCAAAACCCTTACCTTTTCATTGTCCTTTCGCCAGATCCATTAGCCCATACAACTTGATAAGAGTTGTCCATGAAATTCATTTCCATCACCAAGACCTACATGAATCATAAAAGACAAATTCTTTATATGAGTAAATAATATATAAGAAAATAAACACACATTTAGTTATGTAAAATACTCTAGAAAAGAATTAAGTGTCTGCATACCTTAATGAGCTTCTCTTTGTTTCGAGAATAGGTTATTCTCTACTGAACATGGCCAACCATGTGAAGGTTGAAGCTCATATGGTCCCTTCCCCCCCTCACATCGCTCTCAAATCCCCATACCCAACAAATGATTTTATTTATATAGAAAACATATAGACATTCATGCATAACTAGGATAGTCATCAAAACATATGAACATATAAAAATTGAAGCATATGAACATATAAACATCGATAAACATCCAAATACAAACATCTAATTTTTCTTTGATTTACGTTTTTTTACATTCATAAAATTGACAATTGGGGTATCATAATCATCCAAGGACATTGTATTTTGTGTGCCCTGTCCTTCTATTGTTTGTGTTTCCATGCGCTCATGTACCATACTTCTGGTCTGTCACTGAGAAGGGCGTCGAGGCATCTATTCAGGGTCGTGAACTGCAACAACGAAAATGATCATATCGATATGTTGAAATATAATTGAAATAACTAATTCATTATTTTGATTTTCATTACACTATTTCTCTTTACCTGTTTGTGTAGATGTGACAGTTGGTGTGTTAATTGTTTGTCCACTTGGTTCCTCTCACAGTTCATCCTCATGAGCTACATGCTCTTCAATTTTGAGAAGATAATATATAAGTATAAGTCAGGAAATAAACATCTACAATCACAGTAAATATTTCTAATTCTGAAGCATACATACTGGAATGGGTACTCTGCTCTCCACTATAATTGGACATGTGCACCCTTGTATGACGTGGTGTATACTGAATACCGCTAGATTCACTGCTGCGGTAGCAATTTTTCTTGAAAACAAACATAAATACTTAGTTAAGGGTGATATAATAAAATATGAATAGACTTTACAAGCATGCTACTGTGGTTTCCTTATTCATTTGATTTACCTGTGTGGCTGGGGAGATAGGAGTCTGGCCCAATCGTTTTATATATTCAAATACACTTTTAAACCATGCTTGTAACCAAGATTTAGATCCTCCTTGGTGGAAACAGTGTCGAACATGTTTAACTGCAATGCATAACATCATTAAAAATACCAATAACAAAAACATGTATTTGTTCGCTATTGTTAAATAAATATTAACCACAGTTAATCATTTAAATCTTACGATTCAGGCTTTTAGTTTTCCATAGACACCCTAGCCTAGTTTATGCTAGTCGTGTTTTTCCACTCTGGCCTTCGTTGCTTTGGAGGTGTCTGGTAGCCTACATATGGAATTTTTGAAAACAATTAGATATCGGAATTGTTACTTAAAATAGGAAAGAAAAGCATAAATGATCATATTTCACTGATAATATGACATGTGTTGTACCTTGATTGACTAGCTCATGGATGCCTTACTTATTTTTTAAACAATTTCTCCTTTGCATCCTCTATCGGGGCATTCCACTCTTTATCTGGAACCATGGGAGGGCACTCATGATTGAGTTATAATTGCAATTTCTCCCTATACTGGGCCCTGGTATATTTTAAATTCTCGTCGGCTAACTTTGTAATCATTTTCTTGTTGAAAGTGTTGTCGAACAAGTTTACCATGTGGTCTATTAAATCATCTTTCTTTTTGTTATCTTGGCCATTCCACCGTGTGCAAATGGTGGGGACAAACAACTCCATTTCTTTGTCATTTAAGTTTCTATAGAAAATATTGTTTCCTGTAAAAATGTGTTATCCATTAATTTATAATAATCTCAACAAATGTCCATTTCAATTTCATGAAAAAAATGAATCAATTAATTAACGATTACCTGAAATCTTATGAATCTTGATCAGAACACATGCATCATCCACCAAAAAGGTGACATCTAGAGATCTAGTTCTTTTAATTCGCTCTGCTCCATGCATAATAGTTTCCTCTCCATCTACAATACGTTCCTCTCTAGAGTCATGTGGAGTCCCAAGCTCCGGCTCATCATGCTTCGACATGCCATGCTGATCAAAATCATTTCACTCATCAATGGATTCGAGGGGAACCTCGGGAGGCTCAAAAAGTCTCACTTTCACTTTGCTATGTCGACATTTTTTTTGCATTGGACCATCACTGCTACCTATAGAAATTGCAGGATCGACAGGTTCCTGACGCATGGGGTTTAAAAACTCCTACAAATGGAAAAATTTACTTTATCATATCATATACAAAATATAAAACAAAAAAACACATATGAAATTGTCATAGCTAATAAAAATATGTGAAGATGCTACTTACCCAAAAATTAGTTATTGTATTTTGTAGCTCTACGATTCTTCCCCTGTCCTCTTATGTCATGGGTCTTTTGCTAAGCAAACATAGATATTCTATGTTAGCCTTTGTCAAGGCCTTCGTTACAGTTTTCATTGGGTCAGTCGAATAAAATATTTCGTCCTCATCAATATCCTCAGTGGGAGCCTTCCCACATTGACCATGCCACAATACATTATTGAATAAAATTAATGAGATGAACTTTAACATTTGAGAAATTTAGTTGTTGTAGTCATAAGTTGTTATTGTATTTAACATTTACCTGGTGATGCACAACGAGTGCCTTTCCACGATCACCCTGGATAGATGTAGCAGGTGATTTTCGGACACAGTCACCCTGGACAGATGTTGACACCAATAAATCAATCAACAAAAGTTATGAAATTCACTTGTAACATTAAAAAAATGAAATATTGCAGTAATATCAGAAAACAATAACAAAATTTCAGAAATTTAGTTGTTGTAGTCATAAGTTGTTATTGTATTTAGCATTTACCTGGTAAGGCACAGCGGGTGCCTTTCCACAGTCACCCTGGACAAATGTAGTGGGTGATTTTTGGACACGGTCACCCTGGATAGAATTTGAAACAATAAATCAATCAAAAAAAGTTACGAAATTCACCTGTAACATTTAAAAAATGAAATATTGGAGTAATATAAAAAAAAAAAATGAAATTTCAGAAATTTAGTTGTTGTAGTCATAAGTTGTTACTGTATTTAACATTTACCTGACGAGGCACAACGAGTGCCTTTCCACGGTCACCCTAGACAGATGTAGCGAGTGATTTTATGCCACTATCACCCTGGACAGATGTTGACACAATAAATCAATCAATAAAGGTTATGAAATTCACCTGTAACATTAAAAAAATGAAATATTGCAGTAATATCAGAAAAAAATAATAATGAAATTTCTGAAATTTAGTTGTTGTAGTCATAAGTTTTTACTGTATTTAACATCTACCTACTGTGGCACAGTGGGTGCCTTTCCACGGTCACCCTGGACAGATGTAGCCTGTGATATCTCACGATCAGCTTGGATAGATGTTGACACACTAAATTAATCAACAAGAATTATGAAAAATAAATAATGAAAAATGAAATATATGCAATAAAAAATTGAAATATTGCACCAATAAATTGTAACAATGATTGATCAAAGGTTGAGTTGAATGGTATGTAAGATATTTACCCCCATAGCTGCGCCACCTCCATCTATTCGATTTAAGTTGTAATCGATCAACAACTCTTCACCTGGAACTATTGTTTTTGTTACACATACAAATATATGATTTCCTTCACTTCCCTCAAATATGTAATTCAGTTTCTTAGTTGTTGCCGCTAGTCATGTACTATTTATAAAGCCCGCAATGTTTCCAGTGGATTTTAGCCTTCCACCAATATACATAGTTTCCCCTTTATTTTGATTGTTATATACTAGTTGTATATAATTTGCGGCAACTTCGTATCTCTGCATACTTCGTGTATATCAAACCAACATCAACCAATGATTGTATTTGTATAATGGCCTGACATACTCCATCAATTCAGTTACATTGCCATAGCCGACCTTTATGTCATCCATGGAAAATAACCCCAATCCATGTAAGGATGAAGGAGAAATGTGATACATCCTCCCACAGATGAAGAAATCCATGTCCACTTCAGGTAGCTCCTTAGGTGCTCATCATTGCACTAGATGTTTATAACTCAAGGGAAACTCAATGTCACCTATTCTCTTAGAATCATAATTACATGACCCTCTGTTGGCAATAAAATGTTTCATGCGTTTACGAAATCTTTTCCTTACCTTTTCAGATCTAGTTGATCTAGAACCAGTAGATCTAGTACAACACTTCTCACTTTCAACCTCTCTTAGTATATCTTGATCATCACTTGAGGAATATAGATCCGACAGATACCTATTTGGTGGTACCTACACTCGTTAAAACAAGAAGATAAGTTATCATGCCAATATACGTTTGTGGTACCAACACAATTGCATATAGTTGCATATAGTTGCAATATAGTTGCATATAGTTGCATAAGTTGCATTTTTGCATAAAGTTGCATATAGTTGCATAACTTGCATATAGTTGCATAGTTTCATATAGTTGCAATATAGTTGCATAAAGTTGCATATAGTTGCATAAGTTGCATTTTTGCATAAAGTTTCATATAGTTGCATATAGTTGCATCGTTGCATTTAGTTGCATATAGTTGAATATTTGCATATAGTTGCATACGAAATTGTCATATAGCTGCATAAGTTGCATATAGTTGCATAGTTGCATAAGTTGCATATATTTTCATATAGTTGCATAAGTTGCATTGTTGCATAAAGTTGCATAAAGTTCCATAAAGTTGCATAAGTTGCATTGTTGCATAAAGTTGCATAAAGTTCCATAAAGTTGCATAAGTTCCATAAGTTGCATGTTGCATAGTTGCATATAGTTGCATAGTTTCATATAGTTGCATACGAAATTGTTGCATATAGTTGAAATATAGTTGCATAAGTTGCATTGTTGCATAAAGTTGCATATAGTTCCATAGTTGCATAGTTGGATAAGTTGCATATTTGCATATATTTACATATAGTTGCATATAGTTGCTATATAGTTGCATATAGTTGCAAAAGTTTCATATAGTTGCATATAGTTGCATCTTGAAGAGTGGTTCCAAGGGTGGATTAGAGGAATTCTCATTCTTGATGGAGAACAACTGCTTAATGTGCATCTTGCAAAAAACATTTCTCTCAAACTTGAACTCGAACATAAAAGAAATGATGTAGTGTTTGCATATCTTCACTAGGACAACATGTGCAGTGGTTAGAACGAAAAAGGCAGAGGCCCTTATTATTCGGTAGGATGAATTCCCTAACTAGCTTGTTAAAAAATGGGAAGTTATTTAGATGGGATATATTATAAGGTGTTTAGGAATCCCCTTTAGAATTGGCGTACTTGTAGTAGACTTATGCAATTGGGTGTTGAACAACTTTGAGAATGACCTTCATAGACAATTTTCTTAAGATGTACTACTTGCAAGGAGAATCACCACCATAGCTAACAATATCTTTCCAGAAAGACATTTATTGTTCTTTTTCTTTTTTCCTTCTACTATAGGATATAGGAAATTGAATATGCTTCTTATAGGAAATTTGAAATTTGGAGGAAACAACCTACAGGCAAGAAGAGATGCCTCCCATTGGCATCGTGGAACTTTTATATAATTCCCAAGGAGGCTAGGGGGATAGAATTGACTTACATTTGATATGATGTAATCAACATAAATGGAAACTTGTAGAAACTCACAACAACAAATTGGAAATATGAAAAATAATGTGTAATGTGTAAAATAATAGGGCACATATAGTAGAATTTTTGACAATAGTTAACTAGTACTCTACAACAGTATGTTTTGTGTTTCTGTATATTGATATTTTGAATACTTTCTTACAGATCACAGAAAAGAGATTTCCCATTGTATGTTAGGAGATTTAATGTGTAAACCCAACCTCCTCTAGCTCCTCAAGTATGTAAGGTTGATGAAACCAACTAAACCATGGTGGTCAAAAAGAAACCACATGTTAGGTTGCAAGCGAGAAAAAGAAAGCCTATTTTATTAACATTATAACTATATTTTCCTATTTTATTTTATCTTCCTCAGGACATCAAAGGTAACTCCATGTTTATTAGGAACTTATGTTCTCATCATGGTTTTATAATTTCACATTACTTGCATTCACTCATAATGTTTTTCTTTAATCATTGTGCTCTAGCTCCTTTATTATTCCTCTCATGACAATGATAGTATAATTGGTTCTAAAATTACCAATTGTAATCAAAATACCAAAATAAAGTCAAATTGGTGTCCAAGAGTGCAATCTAATTATTTTTGCATAAGTATCAAACATAGAAGGTTTTGTGTAATTGAAACATCAATAAAAGGGTTTGATATAATTATTGAGCTTTGTGGTCCCAATGAAAAAATATTGTTATCAATAGGCTATCATTCATCTTATTTTGTATCACTCGATCATTGTTTCGTGATTCTATTACCTAAGCCATAGTAAGCTCCTTTTGTTTCTTCTTTCTTGTTTCTTGTTTCTTGTTTCTTGATTCTATTATTGTTTTTTCTATATTTTTTAAATTTAGAGGTAGCTCCTAAAATTTTCCTTGGTCAAATTATAGTTCAAAAACTATAGCACATGCATCATTGTGCACCAATAATAGATTGAGAGGAACATGAAGAAATTGATATGGATGAAGAGGATAATATTTAGGATCACATTCTTGCAGATAAATTGGATAACTCTTAGGGGCTATACTTCAACATGTTTCTCTTAAGAAGCTTGTTTGTGTGGAAACTACTTCAATTTATATGGGCCATGATCATTGTGATGTCAATAAATACGACAATCTTAATGTCCTTGCGTATGGAAAATTCATACCATCTATGAGCACAGAGTACCATTTATATAAGATAAATTGGTAAACAATTATTCATAATAAACACACCTAGTTAAGGTGTTCTAATAAATTCCCCTAGCTGCCATATCCAAAAGAAAGGAAATAGAATTGTTTCAAGCTTCTATTACCTAAGCCACAGTAAGCTCCTATTTTTTATTGTTTTTTGACTCTATTATCTATTTTCTATACATTTAAATTTAGAGGTAGCTCATAAAAATTTTCCTCGTCAAGGTATGGATTGAAGACTCTAGCACATGCATCATTGTGCACCAATAGTAGATTTAGAGGAACATGAAGAAATCAATGTGCATGAAGAGGATAATATTGAGGATCACATTCTTGCAGATAACTTGGATAACTCTTAGGGGTTATACTTTAACATGTTTCTCTTAAGAAACTTGTTTGTATGGAAACTACTTTAGTTTCTTTGTGACACCATTACTGTGATGTCAAAAAATACATTGATCTTAGTGTCATTGTGTATACACAATTCATATAGTTTCATAAAGTTTTAACATGTGTTTTATGATATTTCCGGTCCAATACTAGAATGGGTGGAGTGAGATTATTATGTTGTCTAGTTGTGAAACACTTCCCACTGACTTGACCTTGAACCAAAATCAAATTCTATAATGTTTTAGGTCCAAGAAAAAACCATGCAGAATTGAAGGGATGAGGCATGGAATACAAATGGGATGAAATATAATTAAAAGCACAAGATTTCCCTACATGGTGTTCATTCAATATGAGACAAGGATGGAACGTATGCATAGTGGGTGAAGATAAAACTACTACTCTCATTGAAAAATAACATAAAAAGAGACTAAAACTACATTTTATAATAATGTGAAAACCCTAAGATTCAACAAACTTAACCCTAATACAAAGTTAGGGTTGATTTTGATGCCAAGCTATATGAAAAAAAGGGAAGCCTTGTTGGGACCTAAACCTTTAACTCATTGCTCTTTTCTAGGTCTTTTTTAGCTCATTAGAAAGATAATTTATGAATTTGTAGACTTATGTAAATGCTTTCCCTTGGGTTTAAAATTTTCGAAAAATGCATGGGAAGACCTTGTAAAACGCATTGGAAATTCATGACTGAAAACTACAAAAACTATCATTACCAAAACCAGTTATGAGATGACCTCAAATAAACTAACCAAAATCATCTCCCAAATGTTATGCATGACAAGTGTCCCATAAATG
>JZKD02S1631302.1:45452-67137 GCA_000966675.3 Picea glauca | reverse complement strand
TAATATATTATCAAGGAAAAAACAAGCTACATGAAATTTGAACATTTGAACAAAAATTTACAAGTTAAATGAGTACATCAATAAAAAAAACATACTAACCTTGCAAGTTCAAAATCCGAGCTATGTAGATCGAGAAATGAATTTGTTCAATCGGTGGGTGACGGAAAAAATAAATAACTCAAACAAAAGCCACGAACAGTGTTGCAACTATAGCAATTGTGTCGCAAAGTCTCTTAAAGTCACATATATATATAGATCAAATAGTCGTTAACACTGAACAATGAGATAGGAAATTTTTTTGTGCTAATAGCAACGAAAATCCCGACCAAGTTAAAAAACCTATTTGTGGCTATATCGATGAACGTTCATGGAAATATCGACGAAATTTCCGCCTTATTTAAAAAAAAAAAAAAACATGAAAATAATGGAAACGTGGAATAATCCGCCCATATGTAGTAGTGGGTCAGATCCCCCCCGGAGAGTTAATCCTCCATAAAGGTTGTGTTGTCAGATGCTTATTTGACCTAGGGCACCTGTAGAATAACCCCTGCAAGTAACCTATGTGGTACCTATGTCAAGAAACTAAGCAACCATGGTAAAACCTATGTGGAGGCGAACAATCGTAAGTTAGGTCTATTGTATGGGTAGGGTAACAAAGCCCTAAACCTTGAAAGCACCGCCTCTCATAGAGGTAAAGGTACTAGCAAGATACCCATATACGAATAGATCCCCATTACTCTAAGAAGGTATTGGGGGGATATCCCCTCAACCAACTTCACGTGACCTCGCGCTTAACTCTGGTGTAAGCGGAGCCTCCTGACGTCACCAATTATACAATGGATTTCACCACTCCCTTAGTCAAACACATATGTTGATTTAATAGCCTTGGAGAAGTTTACTCACAAAGTCATGTTCCAAGGCTCTAAATCCTAAGCTAGTTTGTGCACCCTAGAAAATAAAATCGTTTATAATCAATTTTAAATTATCAGCGTTGCTTTTAGTGGCCTTGCTTACTCAAAAAAGGTGGGGTCATGAAACTAATAATGTTACGACTCAGCAAGTAAAATAAATGAATATGAATAAAATGCAAAGTCCTAACTTCAATTCCCAATAAATGATAATCTTTTCAAATACAATTTTCAATTTAGTTCTGCAATTCCAAATAAGATGCAATCTTTCTACACATGTGCTAAGATCAATGATAAGGACCCAAAAGACCAAATGCCAACAATGCAAAAATGCTTAATATTTTTTTATTTTCAATATGAAAGAGTGAAAATGCAAGGACTAAACAACAACTTGATATAGAGATTATAATGTATGTAAACAGAGACAAAACAAGTAGGGTATCAAGAAGAAAACACCCAGCCCAAGATGCAAGGAAAATCAATGAAAAGGATGATGAGAAATGCATTGCTTGAAAATTCAACCAAAGAAAGGTTTCCCATCATTCTAGAGGCACTTAATAGTCATAACATAGACCCAAGAAGACTGGGAAACCATCACAACTTACCCAATAAACATCAAACTTAGCAACCAAACAAAAAACGATGATGTACATGACTGTCTAGGAGAAAACCATGTATATACGCCTCTTTCACGAGGACACCACGTGTATGTACGTGACTGTCAGGAAAACACCTGCATATATGTGTTAAAACACTACCAGGTTAAGGATGAGGCAAATAAACTCATACTCAAAATGAACGGAGGTTTTCAAGCAATCAGACAACAAGAAAATCAATATAAACGAGAGTAATCAAAGGAGAAAAACACTCCAAACCCCAAAAAGAAGATTATCTCACCAGTATGGTCTCCAATTTTTTTATGAGGAAAATCTCTCTATGGCTAGGGGTGAACCACAATAGACGGAAATGACTGTAAAAATCGACTCAAATATCATATATGCTATATAAGAAAATATGCCAATAACACAAGATAAAGAGCCTACGTCTAGACATTTGATGAAGTCCATCGTTGAGCACTTGACTCAAAGAAATATACCTGCAACTTGTCCTCAACAACCAAGAAACGAAAGCATATGGTGCTAATATATAAATTTATCCCATTTAATAGCATAATCCATCAACTTTCATAACAAATATGCCCATGGAATAACAATTCAAATATTTGCAAGATATTAATTGGATGAGAAAAGAGTATTTCTATTAAAATGTAATCAACAAAAGTGAATGAATTACAAACTTCTATGTCGGCACAGTTCAAAACCGAGAAACTAAGTCCCTTCCAGTCAGGCCTCCACCACTTCATCCTCCACCAAAGGCAAGCTCATATACGAGAGACAATGAGGTTCTCAATCAAGTAAGGAAGACCTTAGGGGCTTAACAATGTGTTCAGACTTAAAAGGAAAAAGGGATGCAAACTCAATATGAAGTGAATAATATATCCAGAGTAACTTTTCTCTCAAAGTTGAATTCTTCTCATATTTTGCATAGCTCGGATATGGCCCATTTATAGCCTTCAAGTGTAACTGAAGGGCCAAGTCGGAACATTTCCAGTATATGGAAGGTCAAGGATCATGGATCTTGTGACGTGACACGGAAACCTGACACTATTTTTTAATTTTGGGCACAAAACTCGATGTATGCAAGTTGTAGTGGTGCAACGTGCATATGCAGATGTTGTATAATAGTTAGGGCGCATATATGTGGAAAATATTGTTTTTAGCTCTGGGATTTGAAAAAAGAGACTTCAAGTCTGCATAGAGAAATGGAAAAAGTCCTTCTCAGCAATTTTTCATAGGGTGAGGCAAATCTTGCTATAATAGGGTGCAAATTTCATACCTCTCCTTTTGTGTGAGGAGTTGTGATGATAAAAATGAATGTAATTTATGTATATTTATACAAAACTAGTGACCTTTAATTAATTTCAGGTCAAATAAAGACCGACCTGGCCAATTTACAAATAAATTCAATTCAGACATAAATAAAATTAATTAATCCCTAAAATCATCTCCAAGGGTGACGTTGAGCCCCTATGGTGGAAGATTGGGTTCCAGATACATGACGTTTGGCCTCCAAAGGCCCTGGATGATGCCCACATGTGCCAATCAACTCACAATTGTTGTCAAAGTGAAAACCCTAGCTCTGGATGACATCTAGTGTCATCAAGGTGACATCATGGAATCCCAAAGGTCAACATCCAGGTGGAAGACCAAGATCCCCTTGGGTCTAGGCATGTTATGGTGTATCAAAGGGAAATGTCCTTCTTTCTTCCTCTTGCAAATCTATGATGTCTTCTTTCCCCTGGCTAGGGTTACAACATCCATCTGTTGAATTTCATCCCCATGAAGTTATGAGCTAATCATCCCCCCATGTGTACTTGTCCACCGGGAAAAATCCTAAAGCAACAACAAGTACTCCCTCCAGGGGTTCATAAGTCACAAGGATCATAACATGTAAATCACATCCAATAATTAAATTACCCAAACATGTGCATCAAACCCCCCTTTATCCAGACAAATGCAATGAGTCAGGTTTGGAGAAGGTCACAGGGTGTCCTATTGGGCTAATCCTCCCTAATTTTGGGTTGTTTCCCATGTGAGAACCAATCTAGGTCATGTAAGTGTATGAGGTGGCATGGGGTAAGTGTTTGGGCATGGGGTGCAGTAATAACATGGAAATGTAAACCTTACCTGTGGGTACCTTTGTAAAGGGCGAGTTGCACCTTGTCATAGATGTCATTATTTCCCAGCCCATTCACTACCTTTTATTCTTAACTTCATTTCTTTTGATATTTTGATTTTATGATTCAAGGGAAGAGTTGAGGGATATTGTCCTGTCTTGGTGACCATATGTGACAATGTTATCCATAATAATTTCATGGATATGAGAAGGTTGGCTCGTGATGAGACCCCCTTTCTATTGGCTATGCCACCAATAACCACTACTCTGGTTTGGTGACCATATAGGTGGTAGTGTCATACCTCTACATGCTCATGGTCATAATAGGCAGCTCATGATGAGACCTCATATCCACCAACTAATACCCTAAGTGTTTATTTATTTTATGGGTTCCCTTTTCTTACTAAGAAGCATTTTACTGCTTTATCGGGAATCCCTCGGTGAAGCATCTCAAAGGTTTAATTTTTTTTCTTTTAACTATTGCCAGCTACTTTTACCTTCTGGGCCTTGCACGAGTGTGGTGTCATATGCCACAGGTGATCTTGCGATATACATACACAAGTATGGACTACTAGCAGGATCCAGACATGGTGCTACCTCCTAGGGAGGACTGGGACCAGAGAGGTATGGGTTGTATTTTTTTTATGTTTTGTGATTTAAATAGATAGGATTTATCATATATGTATATGGATGCTGACATTATCTCTGATGGTTTTTTGTTGGACCCTGAGGAAAAGAGGTAGAGGTCATCGGGGAGATGATTCGAAGGTAGTCGGCTCGATAGGACCCTCCAGAGTTGAGGTTTGGATGGAGACATCGACGAGATGACGTTGGTGATGGACCACCCAAAGAGCCACAAGGAGATGTTGCGGCCACTTTAGAGGATCTACGTAGACGGTTCAAGTGCGTATTGCAAGGTGTGCCTGAGGGAATATGGGCCCAAATCCAGGACAAGGAGGTCCTGGACCAGTGTGTGGGGATACCATCAGAGTGGTGGACATTGATCCGTAGAGAAACAGTGGTTGGGGAAGTGATGACTGGTCGGTTGCCTCCTGGAGCTGGTGGGGAATTTCCGGCTGACAGAGGACCTGGGGGGGAGCTTTGGGGGAACCTTGAGTGATGACTTTGTATGTATATGGGTTTATGGACCCGATTTTGTATAGGGTATTGGATACCCATTTTTTGTACTCATAGGGGTGAGGGGACTCAGGAGCCTACGTGAAATTGTATATGTATATTTTTTGTAAACATTTCGGACTTGGATTATATATACATATATGATGGATACATTTTAATCATTCATGTCTTTGTGCTTTGTGTTTTTATGATGTATGATGTCTATTGTTATGTGTTTTGACAGATGTGTGATGCTATGTATATGATGGTGTTTAATGTGATAAATGCCAATCTAATACTAGGTTAGCCATATGATCTGCTAATTGATTGAGGTTTCTTGGAATATGTGTAAATGTGATGGAATCAAAGTTGAGAGATATGAGTCTAAATTGCAGGTATTTGCGAAAGAGGCAAGGATCGTGAACATGATATGCGTTGTTGAGCTACGGGATGACAAGCTGGGAATATAATAGAACGCTAAGGTGACGAATGTGGCAATGACTGGCCTTGGGGAGGATAACAATGATGGCATCATATTCTTCTTGGTTGTTGGTGGTCAAGCCCAAATATATGCCACTGGAATGGAGTAGGATATGTGAGGGGGTATAGAGGGACCAAGCAACCGAAGAGAGATTCCGGGTCCATCGGCTGGCATCATTAGTGTAACTGATGTGGTAGACTGATTGATTTTGCATATTTCAATAACACAGGTGATAGATAAGACATGAGGAGTGGTGACAGTAAAGAAGACTAAAAAACTTTACAAATGTGTACAAAGAAAAACCTAAGGTACGAGGGCTACACTTAGGTATAAAACTTCTTTAACTACAACCTGTTGATGAGTTCTTTGAGAGGGTAGCCTTCTGGAGAGGCCAAGATGTAGGCACCAAGATGTAGGCGCCTTTAGTGACGATGTTTTGGATGATGAAGGGGCCATGCCATAATGACTTGAATTTCCCATGGTAGAGAGTATCGTGGGCTATATCATAGGCTAACACGATATCACCTTCGTTAAATGAGCGAAGGTTGACATGATGGTCAAAGTGGCTTTGGACCATTTTTTGGCTACCTCATTGTGTTGTAATGAAGATCAACAGTCTTCGTCAAGTGACTCTAAGATCAGTAGGCATTGATCCATAGGCGAAGTGTCAGGTAAGAGCTCTATGGCAGTGCATAACATGGGAATTTCTCACTCGATAGGGAGGGTGGCTTCGATCCCATGGATGAGGTGGAATGGTGTAAAATCGGTGGCAGTTTTGACTATTATGCGATAAGCCCATAAATCAAAAAACAACATATGATACCAGTTGGTATTATGTTTGTTGACAATACATTGTAGCATGGTTTTGAGGACTTTGTTGACAACCTCGATCTGTCCATTGGACTAAGGGTAGTATGGGGAGGCAAACTCATGGGTGAAGCCTAATTTTTATGAGAGTTATACAAAGATCTCGTTCTCAAAATGTTTCCCATGATCAAAAACTAATTGTTCTGGGACTCTGAACCAGGTAATGACATGGTTGAAGAAAAAACACGTTGTTGTGTCAACAATGTTGTTAAATGTGGGCATGGCTTCGACCCATTTAGTAAAGTAATCCACATCCACCATGATGTGTTTGTGTCCATTATTGGATGGGGGATAGAAAGTCATGAAGTCTATGCCCCATTTATAGAAGGGGTCGACTATGATGACTGGGTGTAGAAGATTTGGTGGAGCTCATGCTTTGTTTTCATAAAGATGGCATTTATCACATTGCTTGACAACGTGGATACAGTCATGAAACAAAGTGGGCCAGAAGTACCTCGCTCGGATGATTTTTTGGGCAGTAGACATACCCGAGAGGTGACCCCCGCAAGCGTCATTGTGGAAATCATTCAAGACTCTGTCAGCTTTGTCAATGGTAAGACATCGCCGAAGAATGGTGTCGACCCCACGTCAATAAATAATGTCCCCGATAAGGAGGTATCAGGGAGCCTGATGACGAATGCATCGGTGGTCATCTCGAGAGAGGTGAGACCCAAAATTTTGTGTGAGAAGGTAGATGACAAGGTCGTTGTACCATGGGTCATCGGAGGGGATGAAGAAGAGGTGTTCATCAGGGAAATCCTCATTGATGGGGGAAGCTTTAGAGTTTGAATGAAAAGTCATAATGAGTTCGGCGAGGACGAGAGATTTATTGCTTTTGGGAGTAGAGAACTCTAGATCATGTTCCTAGAGGATAACGATCAATCATGCAAATTTTCTATTAATTTGTCGTCGACTAAGAAAGTACTGCATGGGGTTGGAATCTACTATGACCTTGGTAGTTCGAAGCAGAATATAATGTCGCAGTTTTTGGACTGCGAGGACAACTGCTAATGCGTTTTTCTCCTCATGATTATACTTCAAGGGTGGTCCTGAAAGATTTTTAATGATGTATTAAATCACATGTTCATGCCCATCATCCCCTAATTGGATGAGGACTCCTGCTACTAAAACAACCGAGGCGGATAAGTAGAGGATGTAATCGCAATCATAGTTTGGGGGGGGGTAATCAAAGGGGCATTGGATAGGGTGGATTTTAAATAATCAAAAGTGGTTTGAGCATGTTTGTCCCATCAAAATGGGATATCATGTCATAGTAGGTGGATAAAACCATGTGCGTGACTGGCGTAATCTGGGACAAAGCTACGTAAAAAATTGGCTTTGTCTTGTAGGCTCTGTAGTTGGCACAAATTCCTAGGTGGTGGAATTTCTGTGATATCTTAGAACTTGAGGGGATCCACAGTGATGTCATGTTGGGAGATGATGAACCCAAGGAGGCACCCAACGATGATGCAAAACACACATTTGAGGGGGGTCAAGTGGATATTATATTAGCGACATTGTTGGAAAACGATGCGTAAGTCATCTAAATGTTGGGTTCAATTTTTGGATCGAGCTGTGAGATCGTCCAAATAAGCAAGGATGATGCGAGAAAGATCATGGAAAACATAGGTCATGGCTCGTTGAAACATAGGACAAGCATTTTTTAGTCCAAACGGCATGATGCAATAAGAAAAGGTACCCCAAGGGGTTTTGAAAGCAATTTTGTACTGATCTGTTGGGTGGATTTGAATTTGATTATAGTCATAGAACCCGTCCATAAAGAAAAGTGCCTCATGGCCGGCACAATCATCAATGATTTGTTCGATGAAAGGGGTAGGGAAGTTGTCGTTGGGACAAGCATGGCTGAGATCGTGAAAGTTTGTGCAGACGTGAATAGTTCCTTGTTTTTTGTTAACAGGGATGGGGTTTGAGACCCACGAAGTGTACACAATGGGGTAAATGAAACAAACAACACCTAACTTGTCAATTTCGACTTTGATAGCCGCAACTTTGGATGGGTGGAGGGGGTGTTTCTTTTGAAAAATGGGGGCGATATCTGTCCAGGTGTCGATTCGATGTTTGACTATAGAAGGATCGAGGCCAGATATCTCTGTATATGACCAGAAAAAATTGTCCTGGTATTCCTGAAATAGATCTTATAAGAAATGATTTCTACAGGGGAGCATGCATCACCAATGGTGATTTCTTCTATGATGTTAGGTTTAATGGAAATGTCAATTTTGACGATGGGGGATATGTTGGCCATGTTGCCTTCTTCAAAAGCATCGGGGGCAGGGATAGGGGTTTTGACCCAGTCAATATGCCCTGAAGGAATAAAATCCTTGGTTTTGATTGTGCACAAGGAAGCTTGGGTAGGAGGGTGAAAGACCTCTTGTGAAAGAAAAAGTGTTCAATGATGGAGCACATTCCATGGGAAATCAAGGGTATTTAGTTCCTCCAGGATATCTTCGTCGCAGTGGAAAATGCGAGAATATAAGGGATCCTGGGAGGGGTAGGGGGAACTGTCATTGGGTAAGTGTTATTGTCCTCAAGGGGTGAGGACATAGAAGGGATATCGTGTAGGGGGTGTGATGGATCGCTTGACATAAACTAAATGTCACGATATTGTGGATGGTGCCTCATTCAATCGGGGATTGACGATGAAATATAATGAATGTTAGTAATGTGAGCCTTCGTGGGGAGTGACTGAGAGGGATTTGACCGAGATGTGTGGCGTAATATGGCTAACGTTTGGAAGAATTGAGGTAGAGTTGGGAAATGATGGGTGTAATGGCCATATTCTGAACATATGGCGCACGCAAAATTGATTTGTGTCCCCTTCTTGCGTGTGGTTGAGGAATCTGTAGTAGCAGTGGATGTACTTGGTGGAGTGGCCAACAATGGGGTCATTTTAGGGAGCTGGATAATATTGTGTAACTCAGGAAGAGTAGGACATATGTTAGTGGTGTGCCCTTCTCTTTCGCATAGTGCACAAGGAGGTTGAGCTTGGGGAGGAAGCGGATCTATGGGCTCATTCTTCCTTTGCATTCCCCCAGTGGAGGTGGTGTTGTTGCTAGTGGGGGGTGGGGGTGGTGTGGCAGGAGCTTGTACTGGGATCTACATCAGTAATCCCTCTGTCTGAGGAGGGAGAGATAGTGTAGGAACCATAGTAGGTGGATGAAGATACCAGACAGGGATGGCGAGAACCATGTTCAGAAGGGTTAGAGTAGCAACTACCTAGAATGCTTGGACTCCAGCTAGGGGGTAGAAAAAGGGAATTTGGGTAATGGCTTAGGGGATTGTCTCCCAAACCAAGATTTTTCCTTAGAGGGGGGGGGGAATCCGGGACAAGTGGTGTAGTGGGGTTCTCGGGGAACTCTTGAGGTAATAGTTCTTCGACTAGTGGAATTTTGATGTGGGGAGGGGCCTCTATGAGAGGAGTATTGTCTTTGATATATGTTCTGTTAGAAGACACTATACACACTTGTGTTGAAATAGAATGGTGTAGGAAAGGTGATGCTCCATGATATGCCCCCAACAAGGATGGGTCTTTGAATATTTCCGGACCCATGTCGATGACCGAAAAATCATCTAAGCTAGTGCAAACAAGAGGGAGGATGTTATCAATGTTGGTGGAATGATTAGGCTCACAATGTATAAGTTGGTCAATGGTGACAATTTTCTCGTTGTGGGGGAACATCATCATATGAAACACATAAGAGGATATCACCTTCATGGCATACATGTAGCTACGTCTGAAAAAGATATTGTAATCAAGTGGGGCATCGATAACTTCAATGTTAATCAAGATGGTTTTGCCCCCAAGTTCTACAGGGACATTTTGGAATATCCCTTCATGGGACGATGGGAGACCATCGTAATCTCTCAGGGTGATGGTAGATGGTACTAGATCAGGTCAGACAAGTTTTTTCCATTCTACTTTGGACATGATGCATGTGGATGCACCTTCATCAATGATGCACCGTTGAACTGTGATGTTCTAAATCTTAATTGGTATCTGAAAAGATACCAGGGCGAGGAGGAGTGGTTCTTCACTATCTAGATCAAAGGTGATGAGTCAAGTATCAGATGGGTCGACTGCCCCTAAGGTGGAAAGAAAGGATTTGCATTGTGATGGAAAGGTTTGGAGGACCTCCAATAAATACATGGTTGCAGGACACTGCACTAAGTCATCGACGAGATTGTAGTTATGGATTTCCCTAGAATGAGGGTTATGTACATTAGGTTGTAATGTCATGCGGGGTATACGAGGGTTTGGTTCAGTGTTAGGGCAGGGAATCATCAATGGTTGTCCGACTATAACGAGAGTTGCTTCTGAGGTGGTTGGAGTTGAGTCAGGAGGCAGGCCATATAGATTATTACGTGTTTGCAAAAGAATCTCTTCTTTACTGGTAATGAGGATATTGTGATCGGCCAAATTTCTAGGTTGATTGGGACCTAAGTTTTGATATCGCCCCATTTTTGGTGGGGTCAAGATTATCTCATGTTGGGTATTCATCACACCTTGGTGTGGAATAGGGTTTTTCAAAAACGCCAGAGGTGATGATTGTAAATAATGTTGTGGGGCATGCTAAGGGGCAGACAGGCTGGGGGGTGTTGAGTGTTCATGGATTCTTGAATCCATTTGAAATCGGCAATTTTGGGGAAATGGTGAGTATAATTTCCATACTCACCACATAGAGCACAAGGGAAGTTAGTTCTGAGGTTATTTTTCTTCCCTTTTCATGGTTGTTTATTGTTGTTTCCCCCTTGGGGGGTTTGGTTTCCTTGATTCTGGTTTCCCCCAGCAAGACAATTTTGTTGGGGGTTATTTCCTCCTGGTCCTGGGTTGTTATTGTTTTGATTTTCCCTTTATTCTTGGAATTATTCAACTGATTTGATGGATTTTATGTATTCAATTGTTCAAAAGTATGAGCCTGTTGAATGGGTGAGGGTTAAAAAAAATTGGCGTCGACATGTGCTTGTCATGGTGGAGGAGAAACTGGCTAGGGAGGACCAGGAAATGGAAAGTATGGATTGTTTTGTGGATATGATCCATATGGCGTATAGGAATTTGAAGTATTTACACTACTTTTTGTGGTATATGCGGGGATTGGGGGTGAACTCATACATGGTTGAGAAACCTGATGCATCATGGGTACCAGTGGGGGTCCACCCAATGGTGGAGGGGAAACAATAGGATATCACTATTGGTGAGTGGGAGGAGGGTAATAAGACATCCCTCCATATGGTTGCAAATATTTATTTGCACCATAAGCGGGTGATGGGTGGCCATAAGGGTTGAGATGTGTCATAGAACCAATCAACTCATCCGCTACATGGGACATCCCAGGTTTGTCCTGGCCAAATGGTATGGGTCTGTGTGCGTCAAGAAATACTGTGTACAAGTAACCTGATTGAGCATATATGAGGTAAAATTGTTGGGCCTTTTTGATGGCTTCCTCTTCTGATTAAGGAAAAGTGGATGCTAAATATTTGGCAATAACAAAGACGAGCAATTTAAGAAACCAATTAAGATGTTGTTCTTTGGTGGTTTTTTCTTTACACAAACTACATCGTCGACGCCATTCATGGATGTGGTTGGCTATATGGATAGAAGTGGTTTTTTTTAATTCGGAGAGAAGTTCCAAGCCAGTATCATGATGAATTGGCAGTTGGAAAAAGGACAAAAAGGCCTTGGCCAATGATTCAAAGGTTACATGGGACCCTGATTTTCTGTCCACATACCATTTGGTTGATGAACTAGTGAGAGTTCTTTGAAATAACCTCAAGCGGATGGAACCATCCATGATGTTGTTCGATGAGCACCATAAATGGAAGGTCATAACATGGTTGGCGGGATCTTCCCCGTGTTTTCCTTCAAACTTCATAATATCATAAGGTAGTTTTGTAGGCATATTGGGCCAAGTGGTGTCATGCAAAATGGGATCATTCGTGAGTTTGGTTAAATCAGGAATGTTGATGGATGCCAAGTATGGCATAGGGAGATTTGGCGGAGGATTAGTTCCATCCATTGTGTGTGTAGGTAATGGACTCGTCCCTTGAGAGGTATTTGGTGGGTTTGTACTTCTCCCTTGAGAAGAAGTTTGACTCTCGCCTCCTTGTGAAGGAGAACTAATAAATGGATGTCCTTGGGTATTTGACCCAAGAAAAGTGGAACCAAGTAAAGTTGATCCCAAAATAGTATCACTCACTGTGGTGTGAGATGGTTGAGTCGGTGAGTCGAAATACTAGGGACTTCTCCTAGAATAGGAGGGAGATTCTGCAAGCGTCTAGAACGACAGGGATTTTTTGGTTCCCCTATGGTTATGACTAGAAAAGTGAATGTGTGCAAATGGTGACAAGAGAGAAATAAATGAAAACAAGGTTTTGACCTTCACAAAATAATATAACTAACAATTTAATGTAATCAAATGAACAACATACATAAATCAACTGTAAATAAGCAAGCATGTGGATAGGTGGATTTTGTCCATTTGGGGGAACAATAAAAACAAATGCTCATGTCCTAAAAGACCTATCATCCTTCCTTTCAATTCAGCACTGGGCCTTCCAATAGCACGAAATAGTGGGGTCTGAAGCCACCAAAAGAGGAACTAGTGAAGTTTGAAGTAATCAGTTATAATGAGGGGTAGAGGGTGCATATCCCAAAAGAGCTGGCGATATTTCCCAATAGCCACACAATCTAATCAAGGTGTGATTGCATCCCACAACCGCCACCTAGGTGGATATCCTATGTTTAGCCACTAAGTACCTTGGTCAAAGTGCGACATTTAGATTTTCGGCCTCAGAAATGGGTCACAGGCGGGATGCCCTCACAAGAGTTGGGTGACTCGAGGAGGGATGCGTAGAACAACCTAACCTCAGCCTTCGACCCTTCACGGGTATCTCCCTGCCTTATGGTGTAAGAACACTTGACATGGATGATTTTAAAAGATCCCTATTCTCAACTTCTATTGTTTCAAAAGGTGAGAACCTAATAACAGGGGGTTATTTGGATGCCTACCCCCGAGATCCTACCTAGACTAAAAAAAAAAAAATGGCACCTCCTGTGGAAGAAAATTTAGTGCGTTCTTAGAAAAAATTTAGATGTGGCAGACTAAGAGATTAGGATCATGAACTAACCTCATTTGAATTAAATTGGTGTGGATAATTTCCAAAGAAGTAGTCGGATCTTTCATAATTCCTTTGAAGAAAGCCTACTTCGACCTCCAATATTCTAATAGAAATTATGTGTGTGAGGAGTGGCTTTGTGTGGAAGAAAGTGAAAAGTGTGCAAATATTTTTAATAAGTTAAGTGTGAGATTGCAACATGTGGAATTCCTGTGGTACTTACAAATGTTCTCACCTATCTTACTATGTTTTTTTGGTACAACCTTGTGGAATATTTAAAGCCCTAAATAACTAGGAATGTGGACATATGGGTCCTTACAAATCCTTTAAACTCCCTAGAATGTTGTCTATACTAAGAAATATTTCGAAACTATCCTAGAATTTTAGACATGTGGGCATGTATGGGCCTGTTACTTGATATTTTAAATTGTCCTAGAGTGTTGTCTAAACTAAGAAATTTTCTTAGAAACTCTCCTAAGATTGCAAACATGTGGGCATGTATGGGCCCTTACAAATATTTAAGATGATTTCCGAAACTAAAAGGAACCATAGGGGGGTGTTGTCCTCTCCTAATGATTTGTTAAAGGAGATGAAATTTCCTTTCAACCACCTTTTTTATTCCCGATATCACACTAGGGTGCCGGGGTAGAGCATTCTTGAGGGTTAAATTAATTTCTAGTCCCAAATTAATTGATTGTGTTTGAAAAATCAATAAATTCAACTTAAAATTGTAAATGCCAAATGAGCCATCCATGTGGAAACAAATCAAAAGAGAAGAATAGTGATTCTTTTTTACCCCTATGTGCTTATGTTAGCTAACCTTTATTGTGAGAAAAGATTCTAAGTGAAGTGTAGTTGCTTTACAAAGTGTAGGAAAATAAAACTGTGAAGGTTAGGGGCCCTCAAACCATTCATAAAAACCATTAGACTTTGAGAAAACTAAAATTATGCAGGGACTACAGCTCTGACGGGAGCACAGAGGGCATAGAGTGGGAAGAGGAATGAAATATGTCACGCACATAGTGCGTAGAGTGTGTGTCTATGGGCCTTGAAAGCCGCGCACTTCCTATCATGCGTCGGGAAAGAAATTTTTGTGTGAAATACTCTTTCATAGGATCTGAATTTTGACTTTCGCGCGTTGGGCTAGGCTAGTTTTGGTACCTGCATATCAAAGAAATAAAAAAGAAGTGCTCTCAAGACTTAAATAGGGATGAATTTGATATCGATCCCCGGTATGGTCACCAATCTGTTGTCTTGGTTTTGTCACATGGGTGAGAAAAAACACAACACTTTCATGCTTAGTTAAGTCAACTAAACAAGAAAGAAGTTTGTGAGTTGATTAGATAACCAAATACACATGAAAATAAGAAATAAAACTAAAAACAACTAAGAAATAAAAGTTAGAGAAGCTTGGAAGAACTAGAACCATGAAAAGCAAAAAAAGACCAATATATAGCTACCAATGGATCAATATATTGATAGGCTAAACACCGTAGAGAAAGGCAGGGACTTATGAGTCCCCTCTTCGTCCTTGGGAGGGATATTGAGTTCCCTAATAGAGAGCTCTTCTCTTCATGCAATGACAATTAAAAATGGTGAAGAAATACAACGTCAATTCCCTCAAGAGGTGAGTGGAATGGCCCTTGCAATGGTGTTTGAATGATTCAAAGAGAAAAGAGGATTCTCAAAGAAGAATTATTGCAGCATAACAATACCTTGAATTTATTATTTTTCTAGCACACCCATGGCACATATTTTTAGCATCCATTCATGGCAAGATATAATTGGTTCATAGTGTGAACAAGGGGCCTTTTAGGGAACTTCCTATCCCTTGACTAGTGTCCAAGCTAGATTTCACTCAGATATGAGTGTCAAATCATGTTCGAGGTCAGACTAGAAGTGGTTGAGCGGCCGATAAGATTCATAAATGTGTTTTTCATAGAAGTGTGTCTCTTTTCTCGTAGATAGTCATGCATCTTGCACACAGTGCGCATTGAGGGATGTGTTGGCATGTGCATTCTGCACACTGTGCGCGCGTTTCCTTTGGTGAATTTGTGCACTTTGATTTTTGAACTAAGTATATTTTTTTTTTGCCTTTTGATGGATTTTGGTGTTGTAGGTGAACTAATTTTTGTTGGCATTGATGTCTTTATTCAACCATTGTGTGCAATGTTGCGGACGATTTTTCAGTGATAACAACATGTTCACACAAAATCAGGCAAACACCCAACAACATTGGCGATGATCAATGGAGCTAACCCCAAGGGGCCATGCTTGGATGGGACCTTTGAAGAAGGCCAACGGGATGGGCCTCTAGGAAACCTAGAGATTATCCTTAAACACTTTAAAAATTTAAACCAATCCCCAAGCCAAATAAACATGGAGGAAAGGAAAAAAAGTAGATGTAGAAAAGATAGGCTTGTCAAAGATCCATTGTTAGCAGTAAAAGAAATGATTGGAGTGGACGGTGAAAATAACTATAAAAAGGATTTTTGTAAATTATCCTCATTCTCGGTTAATCCTTCCTTGCATCATTAGGTAGAAGGTGGTGAAGTGGGGCTTATAGATAAAGCCTCAACACTGGCGGATCTTCTTTTCCTAACACTCAAATTCAATGATGTAGAGAAAAGGAGGATAGCAGTAAGGAATACATTTGGAGAATTGGAAGGGTTGTAGGACTTGATACCAAGATTTCAAAAACCCTAGGTAACAAATTTTTGATTGATGCAAGAAAAAATATTCCCCCCAAGGTTACTTGCAGTGGAGAGCTTTATTAGGTTACTTGCAAGAATTCCATCTTCTAGTAAGAGGGTGGCTAGTTATTATTTTTAAATCAAAATACCAAGATTCTAGGTATGAGAAGGTGATGGGGGATAACACCATTAAATCTTAAAAAATTGAGTTTGTGCTTCAATTCGTGAATGGACAGATCCATACTCTATAAAATATGGGTTAAAAATGTTGAGCCTTCCAATTGAATTTTGGTCTTTGGACATACTCAAAGCTATAGGAAACAACAAAGGGTCTTTTATAAAGTTGGATGGAAGCTATATGAATATGAATTTATGGGCAATAGATTACACATTAGTGGAGGTGTATTTAAAGGAGGGTTTGGAAGAATACATTGTAATAGAGGTAGGGAATATGCGTCCCTTTCTGTTTCTCAAGGTGTCATATTTACAAATCTCATATAACAAGTGATTGTGTCCTCAAATTTTCTGAATAATTATGGAGGAATAAATTCTCAAGGAATTCAAAATCTATAGGGGAAAAATAAGGTTCAAAAGAAAAATAATTTGGGGGAAAGTATGAGGAAAAAATGGGAGAGGGAAGCTTGAAATCAAAGGAAACCACAAATGAGGTCAAAGAGTTTGATGTTGTAGGCCTAAAAGACTAGATGAATATAAGAGGAGTGTTGTCTCTATGATAAAACTAAATTCTATAGAAGGTGTCCAACAATGGTCCAGTGTAGTCTAGTGCATTGGCATATTCAACCTCCCAAGAGGAACGAGGTCGCATCCAAGGTGCATATGATAGTTTCCATAGAGTAAATTGCATAGGTTCGAAGTTAGTGTGGGCCGTATTCCTTATGATATTAATTACATGCATTCAAACCCTTAGAACAAACAACATTCATATTAATACCAAACACACAAATATCATCTAGATATAGTACAAACACAAACACATAAGAAAAACAATTATCCATTAGATAAACAACATGCATTATATTACATCACTTTGATTCAAAGTGATAAGTGAGAGATCATAACAAAAACAACCTCTTTAATCTCTCGAACCTTCCTAAGTACATTACAAGCCTCATATATATATGCAATTAGAGTGGTTACAAAAGATTCCAACTGTAACCTACTCATACAAACATATTACAAAATTGTTTGTATCTTTAAAGACATGTGAAAAGTATATAGTAAACTAGGCATAGAGGATATAGGAGATGACTCCTTAACTTCACATAATCAAGATTCTATGGAAATGTATGCTCAAACTTCTATGGTTTTACTACTCTGCATTCATCTATTGTTGAACTCTAATATACAACAACATTAGTCAAAACTAAGCCACAACAACTCCCCAACCACACCTTTCAACTTGTCACTAAATTAGATTCTGCACTTCATGTGCCCCATGCTCACCTTGATCAATATCCAAACTATGTGATGCATATCACACCAACATCTACCAAATATATCTCGTATGTAGTTTCCCTTAACCCAATATTAGACCATGGAAAACCCAACTGGATAGTTTCCTATCTATGTACTTTAGCTATGGACTAAATTTATTATGGTGGGACCAATACACCTAGATGGACCTCATAGGTCCTTTTGGTTTTGTTTTATGGTTTCTCATGATTAAGTGTGGGGTAAAAATAAGGAAACACTATACAAGAGGAGTAGATCACCAATTTTAGGAGCACAAAACTCTCATTGTGGCCATGTTATCGGATCCTCTCCCAAAAATATGCTTGATATCTCCTCATAATAGTAAGTATTTACTCATAGGATCCATCACGCTACCTGGTATTTATGCCATCCTTCTTAATTATAAATGTATAAATACCTTAAGAAAGGTAATGACACTAAAAATGGGACCAAACATGTATGCTAGACTAGTGGTCCAATCCTTCTCCTCCTCTATTTCCATTGCTTGTAACTAGCCAACAAGAAATTGAAAACACCTCCTTATGCAATAACACCTATAATTCTTTAGTAATGGGAAGGATCGATCCCCCTCTGGTCAGTGACTATGCACTAGCCGAAATCATGAAGTGAATTTCAGGCCATCACAATCCACTTGTTGCACTTTCACCTACATACTTTTGTGAGGACAAACACACCTTTAATGCCCAAGTGCCATTTAAGTGTCTCCTCCTATCCTTTATATACCTCCCTTCATTGTCAAGTCCTCGTGTTGTCAATTATCAAAATCAATCTTTATTTCAAGATGTAAGGTGTCATTTTAATGATCATACTATAATTAATTCTCATTTTGAATCTTCTCATAATGATTTCAATTTTCAAGAAATAAACTCCATACATATTTGTGATTCTGATGTTATTATCTTGAACTTTTAACACAAATAAATGCTAGTTTTAATATTGATCACATTATTTCAGCTTATACTTGTGCAAAGGAAATTTTTGTAGATAAGTCTTTCATGTCTTGTAACAATAATTAAAATTCTTTTCCTATTGTAAATAATGCTAACTTTTCTCAAAAGGGTGAGCAGATTACTTTTTCGATCATATTTTCATTCCAACAATTTCACAATGATTTTCAAGACATAATTGAAATAAGGTTGGAGAATTCATTCTTAATGAGATTCCCTGTTAATAAATTTATTCTCTTATTTCTATTAGAAGTAGATGTATATAATAGGTTTAAATTTTCTTTTGATAATTTATTATTGATTCAATTTTTGTTACTAATTTTTGTTGTATATATGATTGCAGGAATAAAACAAATGGATTGGCTCCACTGGAAATTTGACTTTACTTAGCCCTAGTCGTTCTTGTAAAACAGATTAGAGTAGGATAGATTAGGGGTAATTTAGTTCTTAGTTTGTTTTATTTTTTAATTAGATCTAGATTAAGTACAATTTTTGTTTCTCATTTGAATAAAGCAGTTATGAAGATTATGAACTATATTGAGTTATTACCAAGGTAATATCATTTCTTTTACCTTATTCATTTATTTTCCTCTTACTTCCCACACTTTTCATTAAAGTTGTGTTTTAAGCTTTACTCTTAAAACGTATCATTAAAGCTTATTTGTTTTTTCCAAGAAGTAAGATTTGATAAGAGGATATAGAGGACAATACTTTGGTAAAATATGTATGAATGGATTTTTAATCATAACTACGGTTTGTTAGAATTTAGTTTTTCCATAAAAGCTTAAGCCATTATTAAGTATTCAAGACATAATAAATCACACTTTCAACATAAATGAAAACATGCATGTCATTCTATTTTCTTATGTTGAAATATTTCTTTCTTATTTTTGTCTTGATTGTGTTTCATATACTCGTGGCTTATTAGATTGTATTTTCTTTTAATTTTATAGTTTCCTTTTTAAGTTTTTATAGTTTGATTAGTGGTTTGATTTCACTTTTGACTTAGAGTTTGATTTTCTTGGATTTGATTTATTTTTCTTTATTATTAGTTAGGGTTTGATTTTATTCGGGGATCTTTTCCACGTGACATTGATTGGTAACTCTAGGAGAGTTGTGTTCTCTTATTTAAATGGATTTTCATTTATCTAAATGATTATTCTTATGAAATTTTCATTCCCATACACTGGCCCAAAGTCTTTGGAGGAACACTGAGATTTGTTCTAAGTAGTATGGCTCATCTTTTAAAGGAAAGAGTCTATTTTAATCAAATCCTTGAATCCCTCCGTGTCCCCTCCACATTATAATAAAATATTCTATATTGGTAGATGCGAGAAGTCTTGTGGGATTATATTTATCAAGTGTCACATATGTTTTTTTAAATAAAAACACCTCATGTACCACCCCACTCTCTTCACTCAATTGCGTAAACACAATTCACAATTAAGTATATCAAAAGGGTAGGAATAAGAGAATTGAAAGCACCATAAGGTGTGGGAAGTGTATGTAAACCCGTCGAGGTACTGAACATGCTTGCTGGAAGCAGGTCAATGCATACATGGTATCAAGGAAACTTTGTCGGGGTACTGAACATGTCTGTTGGCAACGAAGTAATGTCGGGAAAGAGAGATAACTTTAATAGATGTATACTAATCTTAAAACTCCCTAGCCTTATCATTTCTATTCAATACTAGAAGGGAAATTAAAACATTAGATTTCCTTATGTTTGGATTTATGTATTTTAGACTAAGTTGATTTAGAGTACTACTTTAGAGTCTATATTGCTTGTTTTGTGTTATGTGGGACGCATGGAAAATAGAATAACTGATGGGAATATTGTGAAACTTATCTTTTTGACTTTAGATAATTTTAGTCCTATTATCTAAAACCACGGATAATGGAAAACAACAACCCCCAATTTTGTTTTGAATGATTAAAAATTTGGAGCCCTTTTTTATTTTGATAAGAAAAATTTCTCTTAATTTTGTTTGATTTTCTTTTTAAATAATCTTTATAGTTGTTATATAGGAATTTTGTATATAGTTTGTGATTATAGTTTTGTTACTGGATATTAATGTTTTATTTGCTAAGTATTATAAGTGATTTTAAATTGACATCTTTCAATAACTAGCAAATTAATTTTGTAACATGTTCTTATTTTAGGTCCCTGTGGTGATTACCCTACCTAAACTGCTTTTGACCCCCCCCCCATCACTTTTGGACCAACTCGACAGAAACTCCACCCTTCATTTAGAGGCAAAAAACCTTCTCATAGACCGTGGGTTCCCAAAAAAACCAAAAAGAAGCTCGTTCTTGGTGCAAACGTCGGCCTAGAGGACTCTGTCTCTATGGCACTGTGTAGCCTCGTTGGAAGACTCTCCTCCAAAAATCTATGCAACATAGGCCTTGATGATTGGATGGTTAAATATTGGAGACCATTATTGGGTTATACCCCATCCCTTTCATGCCTTGGACATGGTTGGCTATGCTTCCATTTTCATTCTCTTGAGGACTCCACATCCATTCTGAAGCACCTATGGACTTTTGATGGCAGCAGCCTCATGCTGAAGCACTGGAGAGTGATTTTTGACCCTTTACAGGAATATTTTCACCTCAGACACTTATGGGTTCTCCTCCCTGGACTCCCTCTTCACCTTTGGAATGAGAAGGATCTCAAGGCCATTGGCAACTCCCTTGGTCGATATATCAGCACTGATCCTAAGACTCACTCGGATCTAGATCGTAAAATGGTGAGGATCGTTGTTGAGATTGATATACATGAGGGTATTCTAGATACTTTGGATATAGATTGGAGAGGCCATCTCACCTTCCAAAAGCTAGACTACCTTGGCATCCCTTTCAGATGCTCCATCTACAGAAAAACGAGACACTTAAGAAATACTTATACTAGTTCTCCTAAAGATGAACAAACTGGAGAAACAATGCTTGAGATTGCCTCCTCTGTGGACTCTCTGATTGAACATCCACAGATATAAATTCTGGACTATCCTGATGATGGTGCCTCAACTGGACTGGACTCCTTAACTAGTAAGCTAAAATCTATTTTCCCAACACTACTTTACTCTCTCTCATCCCTAGAAAAGGAACTCTTAGACTCGACTTGTAATGTCCCCAGCCACCAACAGGCCAGGAAACATCACTACTCAGACACTTCACTTAGCTCTGATACCAAAATGTAACATCCCCAACCACCAACAGGTCGGGAAATTCCACTACTCATACACTTTACTTAGCTTTGATACCAAATTGTAACATCCCCGACCACCAACAGGCCAGATAATGCTACCA
>JZKD02S1631302.1:19793-45442 GCA_000966675.3 Picea glauca | reverse complement strand
ACTTGTATACAAGATACACAACATACAATGAATAGAGAATTGATACTTATCTTTTGATTGAGAAGACCTTCCACCCCTGAGCAGGGCTATGACTCCATCGAGGCAATGGCTTCCCAAGATATCCACAGTCCACAATCCATATCCACATGCTATAGGCAAAGGTATCAAACCTCAGCAATACTCCAACCAACGGTCTCTCATTCCCCCACATGCATGTCCCACCCCAGGAGGGTACACCTTCATTGTCACATAGTCCATCGGCTGCTACACCTCCCTTTCCTTGGGCTTCAGCAACAGGCCAGCTGAGGAAGTCTCAGAGCACCGTGGCTCCCAGAGTTCCAACTTCCCTAAGAGATTTCCAATCAGCATCTTCCCCAAGCTACTCTTTGTAGTCAACATTCTAACTTTAATAAACATCATCTCATCTGCATCACCCACATGCAGTTATCATGAGAAAACATAAAAGAATTCATTTAGGAACTCCAACTTAGTTCAAAAGGGAATTCAACTTTTCCCCCAAAACATGAAATTCTATTTCACAATTCTTCTTGGTTATTGCCATTTATGAATGCAGCCTTCCTTGTGGTTTTCCACAGGCACCAACTGCATACCATTTTTCCTGCAATCCTTCATCTTGCATACGGCCAACAATTGTCAGTATTTTCTCTACATCATAATTCAATTGCAATATGTACAAAATCTTATGCAGTGATCTTAGAATTTCCTGCACCTAGTAATTCAATCACAATCAACCAACATTTTAATGAAATAGAATGACTCGTCATTCTATGCATATGCATGCTCACAGTAATATATGTAAGTTCATTACTTCTTTTTCTGAACAAGAAAATTTCCTGTAGTCAATTTGACTACTTGACTTGCCACTTTCCTGTTGCAATGTCTAACTCTCCCTGAAATGTCCTCACTTCATGAGTTAACAACAATTCAGTTGTTAGTAACAATTATTTCCATGCAATACTATATATGCATGTACTTACAAAATGTATTCAATCATTGCATTTAGTATACAATTATGTCACTTATTATGCATGAGTGCAATTCTCAATGCATAATTAATCAATGCACCTTGCATTGGATTACATAATACTCTTTATCTCAGTTATGTATCTCACCATCCATGATCCAGGTGGATATCAATGGCCACCCACCATTTCCAAATGGCTCAAAACAGTTTTCTAGCCATTTTGGCAATTTACTATTTTTAGCAGGTTTTAACTTTCGAGGCCATTTTGAGGGTCCAAATGAAGGTTTTTCAAGATCTAGGTTCTCAATGATAATTGAAGGCATGATTGAGCCCCCAAAATGAATCTCCTTGACAATACCTTTCCAACAAGCTATCACACACCTAAAACAAAGATCGTATGCAAACGTTACGACCCCGAGAAGTTGATGTACTCACTTATCCAAACGGGGCCCACATGACTTTTGGCACTTCATCTCCTAGGGTTAGGTTTTTGGATGTCTAGGAATTTTGGCATTCCCATTTATTGTAAAAATGCCTCTAGAGCCTCATTGTAATCATCTTCTCACGGATGCGAGTAGTCGTCACATCTCTTCTCAGAGATAAGCTACCACCATTCTAGCGAGTCTTTCACTCTGTACTTTTACAGTCTCTGTACATTTATTTCATTAATAGAAATCGTGTATTATTGTATATATGTGACTCTTTTTATATTTCCTCTATATCTCTGTTATATTGTTGTCTCTCTTGCAATATCTCTGAATATTTCTATGTTATATCTCCGCTCTCATTTTGTGCCGAAAATAATCCGGATCAATCCATAAGTTGGAATTATGGCCAATGTGTTGCCACATTCCCCACACACATCCTATTGCCTTCCCAATTAATTGGATGCCTTCCTTTTCGACCCAAACACTACACCAAGAATATAATTATGTCGTGTTCATTAGTGTTAGGAAAAAGGTTGCAGTCTAAGTTTTGTTTAAAGGTAGGAAGATTTTAGTACCTGTGTGACTCATAACATTTCCATATCCGTACCTTGACATATCCAACCATGTCCTGGTATCATACATGACTAGCTTACTGGCATTCATTCCTATAACAATTTCTTATATTTTAATTCTTTGGTTATTACCCCATAACCAAATTAACATGACATTCTACTATGTCAGTGTGTGCATTCATAACCTAAAAAGATTTGAATTAATACAGGCCTCCAGCATTTACCACATCTAGTGGTATGCATTCAAATAATATAATCATGTGATTTTATAAAATAACTCTGGATGAGGAAATTCTTACCTAAATTCCTTCAACAATTATGCAAAAAGAGTAATAAAGACTCATACCTGCATGACTGCCATTAATAAATTTTATACTACCTGAATGTCTGATGGCAGTAGAAGCTTTCATGCTTCTTTTATCAAACCTATAACCAACACTTCAGCTTTCTGTTGCTTCCCTCCTTATTTAGCAACATCATCAATAACACTTGCAACATGAAAGAATTATTTTTCTGCTTATGGTTGTTCAACCAACCTTAATTCAGCTGTTGCTACCACAATTTCAGCAACTTCTTTCTCCCTATAAAACGTTTCCTTCCTGATCCCAAAAGTCTTCAATTCTTCCTGGATTCCCGAATCTTCTTGTGCTCTCATTGTAGTCATTGTACATGACTATTTTTGTCTTGAGCACTTTCTAGCCAAATCACTCGTGGTTTCCTTTGCATTTATAGTCTCAAACTAAGCTTATATTAACCTTCAACTTTCATTAATTTCAAGTGTCCAACTATCCCAATCTCATACTTGGATGAATCAAATTCCACAGGAAGTTGTTTTATAGACTTTGGATTCTTCAACATCCAATTACTCTTCAGGACTGAACTTCTTCATCCTTTCAACAACGGAATACTTTAGTACTTGAGGTTTCTTGTACTCTCCACTTCTCTTTTGCTATTTGCATAGAATTAACCGAAAGTCCTTCTTTTACCTTGCCGTCATAGATTCAAGTGATACCTCCAACCTCTTAGGTTGTCACTCATGTCACTATGTCACTTAAGATGGATTCTTGTCAGGCACCATCTCCTCTGCATTCAAAACCATGCATAGAACCGTTTGCTTCTTCCTGGTTCCTTATTGATTTCACTTTAGAATTCACTTCACTTTTAAATTATTCTTGACTTGATAACTCCATGCTCTTATGGAAATACCTTCACACCCTTGGAGTGCATCAACAATCCTCTACTATTCTATCTTTCCTTCCTGGAGTGTTGACATGCATTCCTATTAGCTTGATATCTATCTCATGATTTCTTCTTCCATTATCTTAGGATGTTCATGGACTTGACTCCATCCAGGAGTTTTTCCTTGTCTACTTTTCATACTTGTCATCACATATTATGCTGATATTAATTGTCAGCATTCAATTATTAATTGGATTCCTCTTATTTGGCTCATGCATATTCAACTTTTGTCATGTCATATTTGATGACTTCATGCCATGCTTCCACCGCACATTATGATAGTAATAACGGAGGTGCTATCTCCAATCTGTAGGGTTGATCCTTGGAGATGTCACATAGTATATCCAAACTCTTTAATATTCCATAAAACCTTCCTTCCTTATTCCCATTCTTTGCATCTCCATACGAACTTATGGTTCATACATTATCATGTATTGTAGATGGCTTTCTCCACCTAGCATTTACATTTGATGTGAAAATATTGTCACCTGAACTGTCTTCCCCAAACAAGAATTCCATTTGGGGTTTCCATGTTTCTTATCGAACCCAACATCTGATCCAATGACTTCTGGGAAAAAAATATCAGATGTAGAATAAAGAATTTTCCCTGACCTTCTTCCTTCTTTCTTCTATCTGAATACATCTCTAGCACTTTTTTTGTTTTAATGCAACCATTACATCTGGAATCCTCTTTCAAAGACCTTTTCAATCATGGCTTCTTTTCTCAACTTTGAGCCTTGAGCAAAAATCTATAATCCTTTAAAACTTGTGCTTCTTCTCTAATGCACTTCTTGTGCAACGATCTCTTTTCCCCGAGCTAATGGCTCTTAGATCTTTGTTGGACCCTATCATAAAGTTCCTAGGTCTTCAGTACCTCCCTAATGCGGGTTTGAACCAGACGAAACCCATTGGCTTCCTTCCTAACCCTTTTTCCCCTTCTTTAACATAGTTTTTGGGAACTAGCCCCTTTTCTTAGTCCCCAACCCATGCGACCATGGGTTGTGGCCTAGCGCTAGATCGATAATCACTTACTTGGGACTTCGGTTTTCAGAAGTCTTCAAAGTACCTCTCAGCAGTCTCTCGGAGTTCTGAATTAACAAACTCGCAAAGTAAGGTGGACCAATAGTCCATGATTACCCAGCATCCATGGTTGATACCCACTATGGAACCTCAAGCGTCTGAGTTTCAGGACTTTGGAGATTCGAAACTTTGGGGGATTTCAAATCCGCACATCCTGAATCGTTAATCTTTGAACATTCCCATGTCACCTTTGGTGATGTCATTATGTCACATCACTGAGCGCTCTTCCAATTTCGGGGGCATGCGGTAGCGGTTTGGAGTAACCCGCCTTTCATCCCACAATTCTTTGGACGTTGACACGTAACCCCTTGGTGAAACCTTGATTTAGATTGTGGGACCGCCTTGGAGAATTAAATACCATGCAACTTGGGTCCTCGTAATGCCTCCTGGTCATCGATCTTGATGTATTGTGATCAATGCCAGTGTGGGTCGTCCAACCTTTAACTTCGTTATGTAACTTCAGGTCCCACTAACCATGCTCATACGGAGTGCCACGTGGTGTAATACTACCGGTTGACTCATGGCCCAATCAGATGGGTGTCACGCGTCACATTCCATATGGAATTTCAATATTCCATGGGTTCGAAACCCATTGTTATGTGGCACACGACCCATGTGTCCATGTCAATCCAAGTGATGTCATCATGACTCACTACTTTAGCTCTTCAGGGCTCTAGAACTTTGGGCTTCAAGAGCTTTCTCCCTTCACCACAACGTTTGACCTTTTACCTTGGCTTGATCCAACGATCGAGCTCTTCTCCCTAGATCTATGGTGTAGATCCACTTCAGGGACTTTGGGCCTTCAACTTTTCTCTTATTTTGCATCAATCATCACCAAAGTCGCGAAGTCCGAAGGGCATACAGGTTAACCCTTTTGCGCTTTCTCCATATCCAACGGTCGTAAAGGTTTTCCTTTCCTTCCAAACAAATCTTACTATTTGCATTACTTTGTAGTCCAACACCACTTCTATCATGGTTTTACAATACCTCTACTCATCCTGAGCTTTGTAACACGACCAAGGTAACCTCTTCACACTCAGGAATGTTTCTGAGGTCCAAAATTGGTTCCTCTTAACACAATTTCCACTTGAAACCTTGGGTCCAATGACCACTTATCCAACCCATCTAGGCTCAACGTTGAAACCTTGGGTCAGAAGTTGATTTTTGTCCATTTCGACAACAAATCCTTCTGAAACTCTTGCTTCAACTTCCACTAACATGGCCCATCCAGGCTCATTGTTCAAACCATGCTCTGATACCAAATTGTAACATCCCCAACCACCAACAAGTCGGGAAACATCACTACTCAAACACTTCACTTAGCTCTGATACCAAAATGTAACATCCCCAGCCACCAACAAGTCGGGCAATGCCACTACTCAGATGCTTTACTTATCTTTGATACCAAATTGTAACATCCCCGGCCACCAACAGACCGGTACCACTGCAGAACATTCACACACACACACACACACACATATATATACCATGCATTTTATAACACAGAGTTATTGTTACCATTCAGATTCAAACAAGATTAACAATAAATCCACATGCAACGGAACACATGATAACATTCAAGCATAAGTAGCACAAACATGCATAACATATAAATTAAGCACAGACTGATACTTATCTTTTCAACTGGAGTAACACCACCAACTACGTGCATACCTTCCACAAACCCCCCATCCTTAAACCACACTGCTCATTACTCTCAGTAGTAGGTCACCCCCGAGCTACGACTAATCTCCATCGGGCAAGGGATTCCTAAGCTAGGAAAGGTCAATAGGAAGTCACACAATCAAAGAGGAAGGATTTTCTCCCAGGAGCCACTTACGCCCACTTCTCACAGACTCTCATTCCCCACATGCATGTCCCACCCTAGGAGTATACACCTTCATTGTCACACAATCCATCAGCTGCTTCACCTCCCTTGGCTTGGGCTTTAGCAATAGGTCGAACTAGAATTCTCAGAGCTCTGTAGCAGCTATGGGACCCCTTCCAAGAGAACTCACTTCCACAACACACTCTCTCACCTGGAGAGAGTTTCTCAATGGCCTGACAACCTTCCTCTTCAACCAATCTTCGACTCAGCTACAACCAGGTACAGGTGACAACAACAATATTCAACACTCAGTTAGCTCACGGGTGACATCAGTAATAGGGAAATGGGTATGGACACTTAAATGGTAACTGTCAACACTAAAGCATATCAAGGCTTAGTAAGGAACAAACGATGACAGCAAGCCACACTCAGTCCAGAAACTGCGTGGCCACAACAACCCACAGTTATGACACCACACGTCTCAGAAAATTATGGAATACTTGGACTTCACATGATACACACGGGATAACTCGGACTTCTCCCGGAGACACAGATCAGCTTGTCGATTTTCCCCATGGGTTTCAAGGTACGTGATGAGGAAACAATGCAGAGTTCGATCATGGGGGTTTTGGGTTCAAACTCTGTATGGAAGAATGGGCAAGCCCCCCCAATAGTGTTGGATTTCCTAGCTATAACTGCATGTGCCCAGGTCAACACCTGTGTTCCTGCAGCCGCATGCACTCCATTTAGCATATGTTCCTTTTCCAGGAACTTAGGACAACACTTGGTCAATTATCCACCTTAGCCTTTTAGGAAATAATAATAAATTATTATCCCCTTTAGAGGTAAGCCCCCTAGCTTAGCCGCTAGGCCCAAACACTTAGCCTCCTCCCTTACCCAACCTTGTGGAAGCTTAGTCCCCCGTCACTCTTTCTTCGTGGTCGTTCTACATGCAACGATGTTTATATTTTTTATTAATGATTTTGGATAATTACATACACAAAACAGGCTCTTGGCCTTAGCATCCTAGGCTCTCTGGCCTAATCATCACATAATCCTCCTAGCTTATTATAACTCGGCTCACCAGCATAACAAACATGTTTACAATTCATAATTACAACTAGGGGTCTACCGAGGGATATTACATGACTCCTCTCACTCCTGAGACCTCCTTTTCGCTCCTCGGGGATGACACTACTTTTACCTCAGAGGCTCTCCTCACCTCTCCTACCCGCAGCGAGACAAACAACTCTACAGGACTTACTTCGTCCTCCACACCTACTTTTCCAAATCACTCCGAGGGACTCTCGACGCATCCCACTACCTTCAAAGATGCTTCCCACACTCTACGCGTTTCACTTTCCCTTCCTAAGACTTTCGATGCATAACCATACATTCAGACTAGCCCCATCCTGGATGTAGATAATGAGACATTTACTCCATCGATCTGTCCCATACTCCATTCAGATATCCCAAACCCATAGACTCTGTTGCATCCTCCCTTTAATCCCACCTTTGCACAATCCTTTACCCCAACTCACACAGCTTCGACCTCACTAACTTCCAACCTCCCGAAAACCTGGGCACATACACTCACTTCTCGCTTTAATCCACTCTCTGAGGCGCTTGAAAGCTCTGGTGCAAAAACACTAGATCCAGAGGACTACCATCAGCTCTCAAGATTAAGTGAAGTTGAACCTGATGACCACACTCTCGGAGTTGTCCTAGATTCCTTACTCACATCTTATAAAGAAGTGTTGTCCCCCCTACCTTTGCCTACCTACCTGGGTTCTTCTCCACACCATCTTCCAACTCCATTCACTGACTTGGGATCAACAGAAACCTGTACATCCAAAACCAAATAAAGATTACACCTGGTCAAGAGGGCACGTCTTTGAGAATTCACCAATCAAAACCCGTAGTGCTCGTCGCAAGGAGGCCAACACATCTACACCAATTATGGGTTCACCACACTCAACTTCCAATATTGGGGCGCTTAGAGGCATGAAATCCCTAGCAAGAGCAAAACCATGATCTTTCTCTCCCTCAACATCAGAGGGATGGCCCCCCCATAAAATCCACCTCCTATAGAAGAGGTATCTCACATACATCTCCTGACATCATCTTTCTTTAGGAAACACTGGTCAATAGCAACAAGACTCATTTATTTTTAAATATTTTTCACCCCAACTGGCACATTTGTTATGTCAACTCCCTTGGCACATACAGGGGACTAGCAATGGCTTGGGATCCAACTAAATATGATTTCATTCCCTATATATATTGTGGAGGAATTCTGTTCACTGGTGGTTGTCAACAAAATAACAAAAATTTCAATCTCCTCAACATGTATGGCCCTTACTTGGACAAACAGTCTTTTTTGGAGAAGATCGCAACACAAGGGCTTCTTGAACTTGATAACCTGATCATAGCCGGTGACTTAAACCTCACTCTCTCAGTTGGGGAAATTTGGGGGGCCACTGCATCACAAGAGCCCTTGGTTGATTTTTTCACCTCCTTGTTCTCAACTCACAACTTGACAGACTATGCTCCAGACATGCTATCTCCCACTTGGCGCAACGGAAGGATGGGATATGAAACTATCTCCAAGCGATTGGATCGATTCCTCATTTCAAACCAACTCATCTCCACATAAGAAAGGATTTGTTCTTAGGTGGGTCATCCCTTCTTGTGAGACCATGCACCTATAATTCTTCACTTTGACTCCTCTGCACACAAGATCGCCTACCCCTTCAAATTGAACTCGGACTGGCTTCTTGAAGACAACTTCAACTCAATTGTTACAGAAGTCTAGAGAGATCCACACTTCCTCACAGAACTTGGCATTCAACATCAGATATCTTCGAAACTTAAGAGCCTTAAATCTCACATCAAATTCTGGGCAGCCTCTTACAGAAAATTTAATGCACAAAGATTACATTTCCTTGAATCTGAGATTCAGTCACACCTATTTTTTGTTGCTAGCGTGGGGACTCTTGGGGACACCAATCACATAATTAATTGCCTTGAATCTGAACGCAATACACTTCTACTTAAAGATGAATCCATCTAGAGGCAACGCTGCAGAACTTCTTGTCTCAAGTGTGGAAACCTCAATACCAAGTACTTCCATCATTTCACTAGCTCTAGCTAGAGAAAAAAACATATTTGGAAAATCTTTGATGCAGCTGGAACTCTTCATGAAGGATGGAATGCTTTAAAACTAGTTGTTGTAAAATTGTACAAGTTGTTCTTTGAGGCATGCCCACCTGTGAACCTACAAACTGTAGTTACAGTGGCTAGACTTTTCCCACATTTAGTCTCAGCGGAAGACTCTCACTTGCTAGATAGACCTTGTACACTTCCGAAAATTTTGACTGCACTCAAATCATTTTCTAAGGACAAAAGTCTAGGTCCAAACGATTGGACAATAGAATTATATCTTCATTGTTTTGACTTGGTTGACTCAGATCTTCTAGAGTTAGTGGAAGATACCAGACTTAGTGGAAAGGTGGATGGATCATTAAACTCAACATTTCTCACCCTTATCCCCAAAGCAGACTCTCCCACCACATTTGGTGACTACATGCCTATTTCCCTCTACAACCTTTGCTATCAACTCATCTCCAAAATTATTGCAACTAGGATCAATCTTATTCTCTCTCGCTTTCTATCACAAGAACAACTGGGGTTTTTAAAAGGTTTCCAGATTCTTGATGTTATCGGCACTGCCCAAGAATGTCTACATAGCATCAAACACAAAAATCAAAAGGAACTCATCCTAAAGCTTGATCTCAAGAAGGAATTTGATTGCATTGACTAGGATTTTCTCCATTTGATTTTGATTCAGACAGGATTCAACCACGCATTGATAAAGTGGATCATGAGATGTGTGACTAATGCAAATATTTCCATTATGGTTAATGGCAAACCCTCTCCTTTCTTCCGCATTGGCAGAGGTCTGTGTCAAGGTTTCCCTATCTCCCATCTGCTTTTCATCCTGGCCATGGAAGCCTTGAGTCTATTTCTCAAATCCATCCAAGCAGAAGGCAAGATCACTGGAATAAAGGTCTCCAGGACTATCAAGATTCTACATATCCTCTTCGTCGATGATGTTCTCATCATGTCGAACGACTCCACCCAGGAATGGCAAGTGATTAAAGAGATCCTAAATATCTTCTACATCGCTTCGGGCTTATCTATCAATTGGGACAAATCAACATTCCATTTCACCAACCTACATCAACAATCTCTGGATCATCTTAAAGGTATATTCCCTTACTCTTTCACACATCTTTCATCTGGTCTAACCTATTTGGGCTATTTTTTAAAATCAGATTCCTACAAATCAGAAAACTGGAATTGGCTTATTACCAAATTTCAAAACAAGATAGGCCACTAGTGCACACGGCGACTCTCCCTAGGAGGCATATTCACTCTCATAAAAGCAGTGCTAGAAGGGAAACCTGTGTACTTGATGTCTCTAGCAGCTATACCAGCCACAGTCCTGACTTACCTCCACAAACTCTTTTATAATTTTCTTTGGTCAGGCTACACTGATCACCCTCATCAACACCTCAACAACTGGAAATCACTGGCCAAACCAAAAATTAAAGGTGGTTGGGGGCTTCAGAATTTACATCACTTCAGCTCTGCTCGTGCAGCCTCCTCTCTTTGGCGCATCTTGACCATTCCCGGTATTTGGAATTCAATCATCATGGAAAAATATCTCAAGCATCTTTATGTCAACACTTGGCTTCATACTGAGAATGTCAACAATAGGATTGCTATATCCTCTTCATACATTTGGAGGAACTTATCAAAATCAAAATCCTTGATTTCCTGTCGGCTCTGTTGGTCTCCAGGAACAAGTTCCTCCATCGAACTCAGGTGTGATTGCATCCTCGGTCTGGGAGATTCATCACTCCTCTCTCCACAAATGATCACACATCTCCATGCTAAAAATATTTGGTTCTTATATCAAGCTAGAGCCCGATCAAACTCGGTGTATTCTCCAGACTATTGGATTAGCATTGACTCTCTTAGTCTCAGAATTGAACTTGCCACTTTATGGAATAATTTTTTCTTGGCCCTTACACTCTCTAGAATACATCTCAGTCAATCGACGGACACACTTCAGTGGACAGGGGGTTATTTCTCAGGACATATCACTGCATAGAATATATACATAGATATTACAAACTCTCTTTGGCACTCGAACATTAAGGGTTGGAGACATCAACTTTGGTCCTGGAATCTCTCGATAAAAATTAAATTATTTACCTGGCTTATGAAAACATACAAATTAAACACATGAGATACTCTCCAGAAGAAAGGCTGGGTTGGTCCCAACTTTTTCCACTTATGCCAGTTAGATGCAGAAACCGCAGAGCACCTCTTTATTCACTACTCTTTTCCAGAAATGTTTGGGCCCACATCAATTTGACTCTCAATATTAAAACCAAGTGGGATGGGATAAATATCTCTGATTATTTTGACTATTGTATGCTCAGAGAATGCAGCCACTTACATCTTCCATCACTGACTTCTTGGTCAATCTGGTTGATCTGGAATCACACAATCTTCGAAAATGGACTTCTCTCTATTGGTGCAACTGTCCACAAAACTCTTGGTTTTCTCAAAATCTGGAATGATCTTCACTTTAACAAAACAAGACCGCAAAACAACAAGAAGTTTCCAGACTTAGAGAACATTCCAACTGGTTGGTTTGATGGTTTTGCACAATCAAATGGCGAGCGGAGTGGCGCAGGAGGACTGATCAGGATTACAAAATATTCTATCTACAAATGGACTTTCAACTGTGGCCCGAGCACCAACACCAGGGCAGAACTATTGGGTGTCTGGGCCACACTATTCTTAGCCTCTAGACTACATATTGACTCCCTCCAAATTCTCAGGGACTCCAGGACTATCATCGAGTGGTTAAATAACAAGAATAATCTTCAAGATATTACTCTCACAGCTTGGAAAGAAAGAATCAAACACCTCCAACTAGCTTTCAAAAACCTCAGCTACATTCACATCTATCGAGAGCATAACATTCCAGCAGATCAACTTTCAAAGGCGACTCTCCAGAAAAAAGTGGGCATCATATCATTTAATCATTGGATTGATGGGCATGAGTGCCCTCCTCATTTTCTAACGCTCTTCTAACTTCTACTTCACCTTCTTTGTTGTTGCATAAGAAAATATTTTTGATCACCCACATCTGACTTCTCACTCTCTTGCTCGATCTAGCAGTTTTTTGTATCCCCCTTTTTAAGTGACCTCCTGATACTTCTGGGCAGTATTTCTTCTTTGAACTTTCCACCCTCTATTGGTCGAGAGACCACTATAGGCGAAAGTTGTCTTACCTTCTACAACATACTATTCAGCTGCTTTGTAATTTTTATTCAGAAAATACATTATATATCAATATAATGGAGAAATTTTCCCATTAGAAAAAAAAGATTGTTTTGATTAGAAACAATGACTTTCATAATAATTTCAAATTGGAATTCAAGAACTTATCTTCTATTGATTTGATTTACTTGTTCTTGTTTTCCTAACCTTGTTTGATACATAAGCTACAATTTCAATTAATAAGCTATGATTCAATTTTCTCTTTTCAAGTTTCAATAATTTTAATTTTCATCACACCTTGGAACTATAAACAATAATTATGATGTTGGCTTTTAATTAGATCTTTTATTTAAAAAAAAATCATAAAAGATTTGATGAGAACTTTTCAAAAAGTCATAGCTTAATTAAAGGGTTGAAATTTGATTTATCGATTTTATTGTTTGGGTATTGTGCTAAGAATTTTCATTTTGAGCATTATTTTTTTTAAGAGGTCTTTTCCATGATCTTATTCCTGGAATTACCATTATATCAAAATCTTAACACATAACCCACCATTCTATAAGTTAATTGATTTTTCACTAGCCATGATTTTTCAGTAGCCAGAATCTCGAGTATTCTACTTTGTCAGTAAACGTTTTTATGACCCTTATGAATCACTATTATCTCATTAGCCTTGTTTAGCTATTTTATGAAATGGTTTTTTTTTAATCGAAATTCTGTGATATTGAAATTTCATCTAAACTAGCATACCTTTTAAGTAGGGGAATGAGAATGTCGATATCTAAGTCGTCAAAATCACCTTTGATGCACCAACCTATAGTTAGCTAGATTTCTTGGGTGTCTCTCTCAACTACAATGAGTTTCGACCTTGGGTGGCTCTACAAACGAAACCCTTCTAAACCAATCAACCTAGTGGGATTTGACATATTAATGTTGTTAATTGGAATCATAAAGATATTAAAATTAAAATGATCTTATTTGAAGTTGGTTCACTATTTTGATGATGACCTCTTACAATAACTTTTGAATTGGTGAAAAGTTTGTCCTTGTAGATTCAAGAACTTGATATACATTCTAGGGTAAATTCTATAATTAAATGAATGATCTTTAAGTTATGCTTGTATTTTAAAAACAAAAATAAAGATTTCCATGGTAATAGAATTTAAAAATAATATGTTTTGGTCTTGTACCTTGTGTTGGATAAAAAATTTAATAATAATATAATAATTATTCGACTAATATAAATAAATATAATTATTTTCATAATTTTAATAGTTATATATAGTTAAGTGTATATTATGATATTAATTATTAATATCATTATGATAGTTAACATATATAGAGACCAGATTTAATTAATATAAATACTTATTAAGTTTTCACTTGAATATCACTTGAATTTAATTGGAATTTTTTTATCATTATTTTAAAAAAATAATAATCTTTAGTTATTTATCATTATTTGAAAAAATAATTATACTTAATAAAATTAAGACTAAACTTGATCTCAATTGGTTGTATGTATCATTTATCTTCATCGTTACATTTTTTTTATCATTACCTATAAAAAATATATATATATTTAATTATATTTATAGTTAAAATTAATAATTGTTTCGTACTTTTTATCACTATAATTCTTTTGAATATTTAATTAAATTTATAGTTAAAATTAATAATTGTTTAGTACTTTTTTATCACTATAATTCTTTTATCATTATTTAAAAAAAAAAAAAAACATTTATCATTATTTTAAAAAATAATTATACTTAATAAAGTTGAGTTTAAACTTATCTCATTTATCGTATGTATCATTACATTTCTTTTATCATTACTTATAAAATAAAATGAATATTTAATTAACGATATCGTTAAAATTAATAATTGTTTAATATTTTTTATCACTATAGTTCTTTTATCATTACTTTAAAAAACAATTATACTCAATAAAATTAAGGTTAAACTTGATTTCATTTATTGTATGTATCATTATAAAATAAAATGAATATTTAATTAACTGTGTAGTTAAAATTAATAATTGTTTAGCATATTTTAAACTTAAAGAGGACTTATCTACTTATTTAATTAAAGAAGATTAACAAGTAATATAATACTCATATACCGGATGGGGTGGCACGCGGACAAGGAGAGGCACGTGGAGGCGATATGGGAGAGGCCATTTATAATGGCTCTCACCACACACTCAGCCATTTATGAAGGGCACTACCTCCGTCGGCCTCCGTTCTCTGATGGGGCTTCGCACAAGCTATTACAGGACGGATAGCCAGAGCATTAAGCTCTTGACTTTAATGGCAGCCATTATAGTTTATGCCTTCGCCCGCCTTGCTGGAAATCTTAGTGTGAGTTCGAAGCTTGCTGAGCAGCGGTGTAGCTGCGGTGTTCTCGGCGTTCTGGCTTTGCTCCTTGCTCCTGCCATGCCGAGGCTGAGAGGGAAGCCCTGCAGGGGAGCCAGTTGGTACGCTGTCGATTCCAAAAGAAAGAGGCACAGGAAATTTCAGCGGGCTGTGATCATGGTTGAGCAGAGACGATGTCGGGTGAACCCGGTAGCAAGCTCGCCCCCCAGAACCTTTGTAGAAGAAGACCCGAGCATGGAACTCCCATCAGACTTTCCGAAGAGAAGGATGTTTATTGTTACAGACAATTGGGATCCCCCGACATGTATCACTGAAGCAGAAGCACTACCCCGCTCAACAGACACCTCAGATCCCAGCGCAGCACAAAACGAAGAGCCCACCACATGCGTGGTCGAGGAGGAGCCCCCTAAAGACACCACAGAATTGCAGACAAACAACTAGCCATCGGGACGTCGGGAAATGGACGAAAAGCCGCAGACGCCGCCCTCGCCACCTCTCCTGCACCTGGAGCATCTGCAGTTGATATTTGAAGTTCGAAGCCTAGTCGATGATCAAATCTTCAGAGCATTCTGCGTTAGCCAACGCTTGGACATGCTCTATGCGGCCTACTCCAGTGCCACTTCTCGACAGCAATGCCCAACCTATTCTCAGTCGTATGTCATCTCATCCAGCGGTGGAAAAGCGAAGGAAGCTCACGAGGACTCTGGGGAATAGATTTTTTCTGTCTTGCATGTTTTCCAAATCTTTTTCTGTAGTTGTTGACCAGAGCTGTAGCTCTTTAGTTGTTAGCATGGTTAGCATTAGAACAGTAAACTGGAATGCTGTCAATTATGGATGTATACCCTAGTTTCCTACGGGCAGGTTGGTGCAATGAACTCTATGATTTTGCATGCTACTGTGGGCAGGCCAGTTGTCTTGGTTTCCTACATAGGCAGGACAGCTGGCACATGCGTGTCATGTGTACTCCTTTTTTGAAGCTATAATATAATAGGTTATGCCTTTTACTTAAAAAATATATATATATAATACTCATATAATTGTGTCAATTAGTTGTAACTTATCATAATTAAAAAGTAAAGAATATTTTATAATTGTGAAACTCAAAATGCTTATTAAGGAGACTTAATTTTTAAATATGGGTGGGAACTTAGTTACTTTATAAAAACCCAAAGTGATTCTAAAAATTTATCATAATGTTGAAAAATTCCATTGACACGTCATGAACAAGGTTCACGAATTCACACCAAATGTTTATCTGATATATTGCAAAGTGGCTTACACAGTTTACCAAATGTTTATTTGATATAGTGCGAAGTGGCTAATGTCGTCTTGAATCTAAACATGTGAGTGATGTCTAGCATTCCACGTGGCATTTCAAATTTCAAATCAAAATAAGTAATACAGTCCATGCCCATTCCACTTGGTATTTGTATTTTTAATCAAAGACAAATATTATGATCTCTATTCCAAGTGGTATTTGTATTTTTAATCAAAGACAAATATTACGATCTCTAGACAAATATTCCCACTTTTTCTTAACATTCTACATGGCATTTTAGGATTATCTTTGAGTTTGTACCAATGGTTCCATTATTTTAGGAGGGATTTGCTTCTTTATAATTTTAATTCTCCTGCAAAATTTGTAGGTTATAGAGTTTTATTTTACATTTTTTTCAGTTAAAATTAGCTTATAGTAGTTTATAGGATTTTATTTTAACTTTTTTTCAATTAAAATTATCATCGTTATGGTTATTTTTGTTTTGTTTTGAATTCGAAACATTATTCAAAACAAGAATCTGAACACACATGAATGAACTCCACAATAAATTAGTTGTTACATTTTGTTTTGCAAGAATGCACCTGATAAAATTTCAGGTTTTTAAACTTAAATGTTAGTAATTTAAGATGTAGCAAAATATTTGAAGAACAAGTTCAAAGACAATCGCTTCCTATGTTTTTTAAGAATAACTTTGAAACAATGTTCTTCCAGTTCTAATGAATTTAAATTATTATTTTTCTTAGAGAAATAGAAACGTAAAGATCTTACTCCAACTAACCATTATTCTTGATATCTTTTTCCGTGATATCTTTGCATTAAGCCTCTTTGAATAAGGATGAAATTATTTTGAGGAAATGCCTAAATGCTCCATTTTATAGAAATTTGTGGGTGGAGATAACTGGTTTGTCTATGTTTATAGAAATATGTGGAAGGGAACCATTCAACAACCATTCAATTGCTGCATGTTATGTAAAAAGTTCTTACCCATATTTGGTTGGGCTGAAGGATTCTAGAGATCGAAACCAACACGTTCATTAATCGCTGACCTACTAAGTGGAATAAGAACAATTCTACTTGTTGATATAAGTGGTTATTATTAGTCTATGTGTGAAGCGCAATGGACTTAATGCACTTATGTGTTTGCCTCGATGGATTGATCCCTATACAGAGTGCATGGAATGATATTTTAGGATAGGTGCCAATAATCCAGTGGTAGATAGAACATTTTCATGGCGTGGCGATGGGATTATTTAGGTTCTTTGGGTGGTAGATAGAGGTGGCGAAGCAAATTGGAGAAAATAATGGAAAATGTAGAGACCACTGCGTCTTCTTGGACATAATGTTGTTTATTGCTAGAGTACTATCATGGTTTTTGATCATAGATGGTTGCCTAAGAGGAATGAGGTTGGAGTCCATTTGGATTCAGTTTCTTTGAATAAAAAGTATGGCCGTTTAGAACTATGAGATTAATTGGAAGTCAATATTTGAACACAATTTTGACCCAGCGACCACCATTTTTCCATTTGGAAGCCATTTTTTGTGTGGCTATTGCTTCAACATTCCTTTCAAATTTTACCAGGCGAAGAGACTTCAGGTCATGCATGTGTTTAAAGGATCAGGTGCACAAAGAGAAGCTAGATGAACGCATTAAGGTGTTGCAACAACTTGTCTCACCATTTGGAATGATAAAATCCTAAATCTTTGAAAACATTTGAATCTTTCATTTTGAGCAACTCATTTCAGGGGAAAAAATATGCCTAAGCATAGCTATGAGTCCATTCATCTTCAAAATGTTATCTTTCATGGCCTTAATCTTGATTTTGAATACCTATACTACATTTGTTCTTCTTGAAGCCATGTGATACATTAAATTTTTACAAGATCATATTCAGGTACAAAATCTTTATACTGTATATGTTCTACACGATTCTTATTTAAAATTTAATTTCTATAAGAATTGCACAAGAAGTTATGGTTCCAATCCACTGAAGTACGCCAAAATACACTAAATATTTTTTCAGTTTCAATATGAGAGAAACTTCAGAATCATGAAAGAAATAATTTGTGATAAAGATTATGCTGGCGATTTTTGTGATAAACTTATTTGCTCTGATTACAAGCTTTTGGGAAAAGGACAAAAAAAATGCAATTTTACACAGGTAATCACAGTACAGTTCCAATAAAATCATGATAAAACTTCTACAAATAAGTACACATTGCAAGATGTATAGGGATTACATTAAATTATGAGATAAAGAATGAAGGGTTGGAGTCCATCGAAAGCTTTGGTGAGTGAGCTGATAAAGACCCAGTAAAGAACCCACAAACCTAAATAGAACCCAAACCCTAATCAAAATAAATATGGAAGCATGTAAAAACTTATTGAGCCAAAACAAAATACCTTTCTCCCCCATGTAAATCTCCACCACCTTCTCCTGAAGTGTCATAGATTCCCAATCCTTCTTCTTAGGCACGGGAACTTGGTTAGGGTCTGATACTCGATCTCTCTTTCTTCGAGCTCATCTTCCTAATCTTTCTCTTCCAAGGGTTCCAACCCTAATGGAGATGGACCCTCGGGGGGTGTTTGTTTTTGTTGTTGTTCATCGTTTAGAGGCCTGGTGGGGTGAAAATGACTATGGAATCGTTGTTTTTATATGGCTAATCTGTAGACATATGACTCGAAAGTAAGGTATTGTAGCCGAGAACGAGCTAGACAAGCCCAAAATCGTTGATTTTTCCACAAAGATCATTGTCTAACTATATGAGGGTTTCAAATGGTGAATAGAAAACAAACGAATTTCATACCAAGGTTCCAAGTCCACTTGACGTGGAGGTTTGGTATTAAGGGGAGCATTGGGTTTAAAGGCGACTTGACGCAGAGGTTTGGTATTAAGGGGAGCATTGGGTTTAAAGGCGATGAACACGAATTTCAAAGTGGAACAGCTGGATGGTTGAGTTGAACATGCCTCTTCCTGTATGGTTATATTTATGACTCTTATGCCACAACTTGATGACGGAAAAAATGAATTGCAGTTAAATCATCATTACGTTTGAAAACCTGGCCTGGAATTCTCAAGGAAAGGACTCTGGTAGGTGATGTAGATGACTTGGAAAACGTGGTATTTGAGCTTCTTGGCTCCCAGTCCTTTCCAGAATGTCAATGTCGGGTTGGTTTTGGTATGCTTTTTGAGAACAGAGGTCGATTCGATGCTATTCCACACTCCCAACCCAACTATATGTGCCTCGTCTAAAGAATCATAGAACAAGTAGGAGAATATGCCTTTAAGCTGAGAGAAGTATGACTTGAGAATGGTTAGGCATCAATAAGATATCGCCTCCTGTATCTTCGAGCTCAACATGTATATTCTCTGGAGGCATGATTGCTTGCATCTGATCCTCCAACCCAAACTGCAAACATTGTGGCATGCAAATAGATGATCATGATATAAGCTAATGCTAGGCCAGGTTTTTATCTGAGAAGTAAAAATTCTAGATATGAGAAGGAGATGAGATGAGATAGAATACATTCATACCCATGAATGCTCTATGCTTTTGAGAATGGCGACCTTGATAACAAATATTGTATTGTTTGGGGTGGTGCAACTTGACAGAAGGAGGTGTAGCAAAAGGCAGTGAGCTCTGACAACGTTTGATTCAAACGATGACAGAGGGGCAGTTTCGAAGGGATGGTTTCCGAAAACCATGCTCAGTGGACAACTAGAGTGATAAGGACATAATATACGTGTCCAAAAACTGACATTCATAGTTGAAAACACGTCCTGACACACTTCATTAATTCGGCATTCATATACGGCTCATAGTTGATATCTCAAACATCCTGGGTAACGAATTCAATAAGAAAGACGATGTGGCAAGAGGCTATATATCCAAAATTGGAAGGGGGTTTTCAATGATGACATGGGTGGACAGTAAAGGTGGTTTCTCAAAACCCCCGCAGACAAAACAAAAAAATTAATAAATCTTCGTCGGTGTGGTAGTTGGGTGTGGGGACAAAGCAAAAGGCCCAGTTTTGCCTAGATTGCAACATTGTGTTTCCCAGATAAATCCACGTGTCTCCAAGGTGGATATTTTCAGCGTGAAATTCCAAACCCAATGGAGAGTTTTAAACATGTTGTTCCCCTGTGTTTCTCGGCTAGTTTGGTGGTCTTTTAGGTCCCGGTTTGGCTATGTCCGCCCTCCATATTTGGTGCTGATTTTAGGTTCTTGTGGTTTTCCAGCCTTCTGGGCCATCTAGATAGTTTCCATTTTGTCCAAACCTTCAATTATACTTCTCTCATAGGCTCAAGTGTCATGAGTAAGCGTTTCCTGCAATCAAAACCTTCAAGACTCCATTTTGCAGGCAATAGATCTGAGCCCCTCAACACCCAAATTGCATTTATTTTTTCTTTGGTTTGTGTTTTGAGAAGTATTCCTAGATTGGTATCAGCAGATGCAATGAGCAAGCAAAATGATTCAGGCAATACATTCGAATCCAAATCCTGAAAGAGTCAAATCAATATTCACGAGGAAATAGGCATTTCGCACTGACCAGCATATATCACTTCTCTCCAACACCATGAGAGTCTGTGTCGCGCAGATTAGGAAATCAATATGTGGGCAGAGAAAATTCAGTAGTCCATTGTCTCTACCTGCCTCAACTTTACTCTCTGTACTAATATTTGTTTCAGAAATATGATCATAGGAGAGAAAAATAGAGGGATTGATTCCTTATGTTTTTAGGGTCGTTAGTCGCTAGAAGACCTAGCGTTATTATGAAAGCCTTTACTCCCAAACCTCCTCCAACGTTTCTAATTTGGATTCCGATCATAAATGGGAGGGAGGGTAGAATCACAGGTGTATCTCGAGAGGCCTCCAAGGTAGATCAAGATCAACTACAACAATCTATCCATTGGGCAGGAGGAGACGAGACATATTCAAGTTGAAATGCCTGAGCAGCATGACACCAGGCAAAGAGCTGTGAGACCTGGTCGGAAACTGTTCAACGAAGTCGATTGGCGGCAAGTTGGCAAGTCAACATGAAAAGCAATGTCTTTTCGAGTGGTTTGGTAAGAAAAGTGGTTTGGTTGACAGGTTTTTCCCTGTTGACATGTTTTGGACAATACTTGTCTCTAAATATGCCTTCAGCATAATTATTTATGGCTATAATATGACAATCACTTGGATAGTAGGGAAAAACATTCATGTTAAAAATCTGTGGATTAATCCAGATCATGAAGGAGAAATATTTGACCCATTATCACCAAACCATTTGGTGTTCGACGCAACTTATTTAGGGAATTTCATCCCATTGTCTTTGACTCTATCAGGGGATTATGATCATCAAACTGGTTGTAGAGAACCGAATGAGGACGACACTTTCCTCAGTGTCGTTATGGATTCTTTGATTCCTTTTATTCAAGAAACCAAATCACATGTCCAGTTACCTATCTACCTTGGAAGATATGTTTATAGTAAATCTAAGTGTGGTGGGGAGGTCAGTTCATCAATTCCTTGTGTTGAGGGGTTAGGGAAAGAGTATGCTTGGTCAAGAAGCCTGAGTATTGAATACTCTCTGGTAAATACCAGGAGTGCTCAGAAAAAAGTGGAGGTTGTGACCTCCTTGCCATCTATTACCTGTCCTCCTACCACTGACCGTGGGGCACTTAGAGGAATGAAAGCCATGGGAAGGGTGAAGTAATGATATTTCTCTCCCTAAATCTTAGAGGGATTGGGAGAACCCTTAAGATGGCATGTTCGTCGATTGTTAGAAAGACCCCACCCGGATATTATGTTTTTACAAGAGACCTTGGTCCATGAACAAAAAACTAGAGCATTTATGAATAGCTTTCGACCAGCCTGGGTTTCGTGTGCGGTTAACTCTGTTGCTAATTCAGGCGGTCTTTTGGTTACTTGGGACCCAAACAAATTCAACCCGGTACCTTACCTTTCATGTGGTGACATTTTGTTGACAAGTTGGTGTATTGAAAGCAAAAGGGAGATCACATTTCTAAATATCTATGGTCCGTGCTCGGAGAGGAAAATATTTTGGAAAAATATAGCAGAGTGTGGTATGTTATCATATAAAAATATGGTTATTCTTGGGGATTTGAACTTTACAGTTTCGACAGGTGAGGTCTAGGGGGGGGTCAGCACAAGTTGGTCCTTTGGTGGATTTTTTCAGAAATGTTTTTCAAGTCAACAGGTTAATTGATATTCAACCAGAAAGGATTGTCCCTACTTGGGTAAATTGGAGGATAGGTGTTGACTCCATATCTAAGAGGTTGGATCGGGTTATGATATCAAAAGATATTTTAGCAAGTGTGGGCCTCTATAGATCCTAGGTGGAGTGCCCATACGTCTCAGATCACGCCCTTGTGTTATTATAGTTAGAGATAACACCACTCTTTAAGGCTTATCCGTTTAAATTTAATTCACAGTGGTTGAGTGAAAAATATTTTTACAGTATTGTCCACGAGGTCTGGAATGATCATAAATTTTTAACTGAAGAAGGGAAACAATGAAGGTTAGTCTGGAAATTAAAAGAACTAAAGGCCCACACAAAAAATTGGGTAAAGGAAATCAAACGTCAAGATTTGATACATCTTGAGAAGATGGAAGATGAAATCCAAGACACTCTTCAAAAAATTAAAGGAGGCGAGTTGTTACTGGAGGAGGAAAGACACCTTACTAGTCTTGAACAAGAAAGAAACAAGTATCTAAAGGCAAAAGAGGAACTTTGAAGACAACGGAGCAGGGCGATTTGGATACAAAGTGGCAACCAAAACACAAAGTTTTTTCATCAATTTTCCAGTTACAAAAGAAACCGAAAACATGTATGGGAGATGAAAGATGACACTAGGAAAATACACTATGTTCAAGTGGAATTAAAAGCAGAGGTCGTGAATTACTTCAAAAATTTCTTCAAGGCACGAGATTAGCCCTCTACAATTGAACAAGACAGAGTTGCCGGCCTCTTCTCCCGATTGGTAAATGAGGAGGAAGCCAAAGTTCTACAAAGACCTGTCAACCTGGGTGAACTGAAAGAGGTTTTAACATTGTTCAAAAAAGATAAAATACCAGGGCCCGATGGTTGGACAGATGAATTTTTTATACATTTCTTTGATCTGGTAGGGGGTGATCTATTAGATATGGTAGAGGAATCAATATCTAGAGGTGTCATCGTTGGTGTCCTTAACTCTACATTATTGGCCCTTATACCAAAAGTTAATAAGCCAACTACCTTTGGATATTTCAGGCCAATTTTCTTATGTAACCTCTGTTATAAAATAATCTCCAAAATTATTGCAAATTGGATCAAACCTTTCCTCTCTAGATCTATATCTGCAGAGCAGTTGGGATTCTTAAAAGGCAAACAAATCCAGGATGCCATTGGAAGAGCACATGAATGCCTCCATAGCATTAAAAAAAAAAATTAATCATGTGTACTTAAGTTGGATCTAAAGAAAGCATACGATTTCATGAATTGGGATTTTCTAAGATCAATTTTATTTCACATTGGCTTTGGTATTATGATGACCAACTGGATTATGAGTTGTGTTGTTTCCTCATCCTTTTTTGTTTTACTAAATGGGGAGGCTACGGATTTTTTCAGAAGTGGCAGAGGTTTACACCAAGGATGCCCATTATCCCCTTTGTTTTTTATTCTAGTTATGGAGGGTCTTAGTCTATTACTAAAGGAAAGTAAATGAGATCGCAAGATGATGGGAGTGAAGGTGTCCATAACTATTAAAATCCTTCATTTTCTTTTTGTGGATGATGTATTAATCATTACTAGAGCCACTCTACAAGAATGGATGGAGGTTGATAGAATCATTAAAGTGTTATGTAAAGCATCGGGTTTACAGGTGAATGAGTAAAAAACAATAGTTTTGCATGATGGGCTATCATAGGTGCAATTAATTTTTTTAAAGACTTTACTTTCATTTAATTTTACAGATCTCTCTGTAGGTTTCAGTTATCTGGGTTATTATCTAAAGACAGGGCCGCACAAAGTGGAAGACTGGAGTTGGTTATTGGCTAAGGTGGAAAAAAGAATAGGCCATTGGTGCAATCCATGATTATCGAGGGAGGAGGGGTTTCAAAATTCCAGATCATTCAGTTTATAGATGGATCTTCAACTATGGAAAAGGCACAATTATAAGGGTTGAATTACTAGGAGTTTGGGCAACACTAACTCTTGGAACACATTTGTCATTTCATAAACTCCAGGTTCTGGGAGATTCAAAAGTATTAATTGAATGGTTGAATGAAAAAGGAAGACTTCAGGCAAGTGCAATTGAATGTTGGAAGCTCAAAATCAAGGAATTAATTAAACACTTTCAAGATATCAGTTTTGCACACATCTTCTGGGAATTTAATAAGGAGGTGGACCTTCTATCAAAACAATCTATTAGGAACCTAAAGGCATAATTACTTTTTTCAAATGGGTCAATGGGACTTAAGGTCCCAAGAGTCATTACAACCTTTACTAGTTGTCATTTTTGTCACTATTTGGCCATGCTTGCAACAGTTGGGCGCATTTTCCCCTCTAGTTTAATGGTATTTAAGGAAGTATAGACAAATGATCCTCTCTTGGATTAGTATTTTGGATTTCGTGTTTTACTTTTAAGTATCATATGACATCTTTTGAATTGTAAAGATTGATAAATCCGGGATATACTTTGAGACAATCTGGTCTTTTGGATAGTTTTTTCTTTTTTTCTTGTATAAACAAAAATATGTAAACAAATTATATCACTAATATAATTGAGTAAATTTTCTATTGGAAAAAAAACTTATTTAGGGTTATAAAAAATTAGAGGAATCATCACTCCAAATCTCCCATGATATATTTGATTAATTGACCTATGTTTTGATTGCCACGCAATCTACCTGCAATAAAGAAGATTCAACCATTTAGATCACAGGTTAATGAAATAACCAACAACAAAATCCAAATCATAAATGTTTATTGTGTATTAGTTATTGGTTTGTATTAATATTTTGTTGATTGATAAAAGTTGTTTATAAACCTGATTTCATTATTGTTTCTATTCAGATTTTATTATTGATGTAATTGCTTAGTTCAAAGTTACTTCAAAATTGTAGATTTTGTAGTTATTCACAAAAAAAAGCTTTATTATTAATAAATTTGATTTTATGTACAGTGTCATAGTTTGCTCCAAGGTTGATTTTAGTAGGATTCCATGACGATATGACGTTCAAGATCATTGCAAGAAGAGTGGGAAACAATTAATGCGCTGGTGGTGGTTCTAGAATTCTTCATATGATTAGGAGAAATCATTATGACAGTTTCTGGCCAAATTATGTTGAATTTCAAAACAATAAGACATGGGTTTTTCCCAAAATGTGTCAAATTAGTTGACTCAAATGGATTTACCTTAGAAATGAGTATTTTGAGAGATATTATCGGTCCATTCGAAGGCATTTTTCAAGATTAAGATTACACCCATTCACCAGTGGTAGCTATAATGTTGCTT
>JZKD02S1631291.1:134709-145330 GCA_000966675.3 Picea glauca | reverse complement strand
TGAATTAATAGACATAAAACAACTAAGGAAAGTGGGTTTCCTTAGTGAGATTTTTGGATGAGATCTCACCCATTGATTAGACTTGGCTAGATTGGATCTAGGCCATTGATCTATTGGGGCTTGGCCAAAGGAGGCTAAAGTGAAGGTTTTAGTGCATTTTGAGATTCATTCTTCACTTGTGAGTTTTGGAGAAGAGGAGGGGGGCATTTCTCAAGGAGAGGAGGGTGCACTAGATGAGGGTTTGAGTAGAAACCCTTGAGATCTTGAGGAGGAAGCTCTTGTTGGCTTGAGCTTGCATGGAGAGGCTATCCATGGAGGATTAGCCATCATTTCCTTGGAGGGCACATGCTACATGGAGGAGGGGCGCATTTGCTAGAGGAGGCGCACATTCTTCCTTGTTTTTCTCACCTAGAGAGGAAGAGAGGGAGCCTTGAGATGAGGCTTGTTGCATGAGGAGGCTAGAGGAGGGGCGCTTGCTTTCACGAAGGGAGGCATTCAGCTATTATCCTGGTTTATTTAGTGGGAAGCTTTCAGTTCTGAGGAGGGTGCACTTGGCGAGGAGGGCGCATCATCAGTGGGGAGCACTTTCACCTATTAGATTGCAGTAAGGTTTGTTTCAGAGGGAGGCTACTCATCAGTGCTTGATTATTGTGGAGGGGTTTCCAGATCAGAGCTTCTAGTTGGCATCTGCAACAATTTTGGTGGATTTGGTAGCATTATGAGGGACGCACCATGCTAGGGCGCTCTTGCTTGGTTTGGACTTGTTCTTCAGCTTGAGACAAGATGCTATTGTAACAGGTTCATCTATATTTTGTACTTGCTGTATTCCACCATCTATTTCTCCATTATATATACATATATCCCAAACTGGTTTTGCCTGGGGGTTTTTTATCCAGGGTCATGTTGACCAAAAATACCTATGTCAAATTTATGCTTGCTTAGAAGTGTAGATCAACATTTTAAAGTTAAAGATCTAGAGGTAGTGTTATGTGTTTTAAGTTATATTGCATGTACTAACATTGAGTAAAGAAAACATTTGTAAGGGCACTTTAAAAGAGCACTTAACCATCAAAATATTGAGCATAAAGTTGGGTGACTGTTTACTGTCCTAAAACAACAAAAGAAGACAACCACACAGTTGAAACTTAGAGCCATACTAAGGTCAATTACAAACCTTAGGTGGCAGCCTCATAGGACCTCAGAAAATCTACATGGTGGAGCCGAGGCAGGAGCATTGGGTAACAACAAAACACGTGCTCAGATACTTGAGAGGCACAATGGAGTATGGGCTAAGATATCTTGGAGATGGTGAGGTAAATTTGCAGGGGTATACACACTTAGACTTGGTAGGTAGTGCAACATAGATGAAGAGCACCTTAGGATGTCTATTTAGCTTGGGATCTGTTGCCGTCCTAATACACACTTGCAAACGTGATCAAAGTCTAGCTCACTTAGTGTGTCCTTGGAGGCACAATGCCTAGGTTCACAGTCCACACTGTCACCTTGACTGGAACCTCTTCCTTCTAGGCTTACTCCTAGGGAAGCCAAGGGGGGTAGACCCTAGTTACTAGATGTGATTTAACGTTTATGTTCTAGGAGTTGGTTTTAATTTGTTAAAGGTTAAGGGGAAAACTAACCTATGATGCCAAGGCAACAAATGCAAAGTGAAAGATTTTCAATGACAAACAAACCCTTTTTCCTAAGTCAACTAAGACTAGTGCCTAATGATTGAGCAAGGGGTCAACTATGTTTGAGGGTGTTGAATTACAAAAGATTACAAGTATAAGATTGCGACTATTCCACAACAAGAAGATACAAGTACTTGCAACAATAAATATGAAATGTTACAACAATTACACAAGATACAAATAAACAATATTAACAAGTGCTTAAATGTGAGAATAAGATATTCAAACCATTTAGATCATTCACATAAAGCCAAACATGCCCCAATAGCACTTACTCTATTGCACTGCTTTTCATTGGCAACCACTAAAGCACTCAAGACTCAAAAAGATGATGCCTCCAAATGGGATGCGCAACTTCTTCTTGAATCACAACACAAGAGCATAGATTGAAAGATAAAATATTTGGAAGATAAATGCTCAAACCAAACTTAAAAAATCTAACACTTAGATCATCAACCATAAGATAGCATAAAAGATTGATAAAAGTAAATGTGCTTGCAAAATAGACTTCTAAACAACTATCAAAAGATATGCCATAGTAAAGATTGTCTAGGAGACTAAGTGGTTAGGAGTTGTTTAAAGATTTGATAAATTTTATTTGCCCTTCCCCTAACTAAGTGTTGAACCTTAATCCTCCTCCTCCTATTGCCAAATGACTGTCGGATGCTCAAGATAGTAAGGCAACGAGGCCCACCCTAGCTTTCACAGTCAACCCTAAAGTAAGAGTACTTTTCGGAGAGGACACACACCTGGTGCGCCACGAGACAGTCCCCTGCCACTACCCACCATTGTTTTCCTCAAACCTGTTTTAGATGGTGAAGATGGTGGAATTAGGCTGTCCTAGTTGGTCTAAAATGTTATTATGACTTATGGGTAAGTCTTAAGATGTGTTGTGAGTGTTTTAGATGAATTTTAGGTGCCAAAAAACAGTAATTTATGCTCAAAACCGAAACTGTTATGACAGTCACAATGTGTATTGCAGATTATGAAATTGAAGACTAATACTACATCTAAAGAGTGAATTGAAAGCTGAAAGGATAAACCCATTCACTTAACCATGTCATTCACCATTCAATGTGCAAACTTGAAAGAAAGATGTGAAGTGAAGACAAGAACAACTTGCCAATTATAACAGGAAATTACTTTAGATTTTATCACTTAGCCACACAAGTTATCCCATTTAAAAAAACACTTGCTGAAGATAGAAGTACTTGCTTAAAAGAAAAACTAGATCCTACACCATTGACATGCACATGAGTACCTTTGCAAACTTAAATGAAAACTGAAAACGTGAGAGATATGTTTGCCCAAGAATAGGTCACCCCTTAAACATAGATATATGTTGCATTTAGATGGCTATTATTTAGAAAATAGTGAAACTCAAAGCATGTAAACGAAGCTATGCATCTAAGATTTTGAACTAAGATTAGCACATGTGTGGTATCTAACTCTAGAACATTTCAAACATGTAAGCCATAGAAATCGTCCTCATATTACCATCCTAGCCATACGATATGGGGATGTCTCTCCCAAGGTGTAGGCAAGTTAACTTTAAACAAAACTTGAAATGTAAATGAGAAAACCACTCACAATGGCACAAGGTGGAGGCAAGTCTACCAATGTTGTGCCAAAGAGGGTTGGAAAGAAAAATTTAAACAATTATTATTATGCTAGTCACACAACTTTGTCTTGTTGACAAGTGGGGCAAGAAAATAAAGAATGCTTAAAGGAAATCTAAAATCTAGCCCAACGATTTTGGGGGGTTGGCCTAGCCAATCACTCTTCCAAGGTGTAGGCAACTAAAACTTGCTGAAAATGAATTACCCAAATGCAAAAAGATACAAGAGAATGCAAGCCTCAAGGGAACTTCCTGGGGGCTTGCGACAATGCTAGAATAGATGGGAGATAGAAGAGAGAAAGTTACCCAACTATTGGAAACTCTTTGGGAGTGTTGTGAGAGTGGATTTCAGCAGCATATCCCCTTGTTTCTGGTAAGAACCTGCAAAAACCAGCAAGCAAATGCTTGCTGGAAATGCTGCACAACACAACAAAGTTAAGAAAAATTTCTGGTTTTTACGCAGAAAATTTTCACATAAAATCTTCAAACGAAATGTAGAATTATTTGACCTATCTAAGATGGTTAGCTAATTGAAATATATGATGAAATGAAACAGAAATATGAGACTAAACAAACTAGGAGTTTATGAAGAGCTTGAGGGAAGACTCCTTCTTGAGGCTTTCCCAACAATCCCTTGAAGTGAACCTTCAAAACTCAAGACAAATAGTGAAGCATGGAATAGATAATATGTATGGATAAACTAACTATTTGAAATACTTCAAAGAACTAGCTACCCAACATAAATAAATCAGCAAGACTACTCTTTGCTAATCTACCCAAATAAACTACTTCATTCAAGATCTATTCAACATTACCCAAATGAACTCAAATACCACAATATCACCTCATATGAAGAATGCAACCAGAATACTCTTGGTGATTAAAAAATCCTCCAAAGCTTTATTAATCAAAAGTGAGAGTGTTGGAGCAACAAGTTGCTCCAAGACTCTCAAGAGCATATGAGTGAAATGACAAGATGGCAAGAGCAAGAGAGTGGGGCGAAATTCCAGTATAGTAACACTAGCTCAAAGAATGGTCATGAAATGAGAGGAAGAGGGTTCTATTTATACCTCAAAAGGCAAAGTGAAGGCACTTGGATGGATGCCAAGTGTTGCAAATCCAAGCAAGTGAGGGAGTCTCTAGAAGAGGGGCGCAAATCTAGGGTTTGGGGCATGGATAGATGAGGTGGAGTGAGTGAGTGGAGTGTGGGGACATGAAAGGATGACGTGGTAGGCTAGGAGGAGCGCACCTCATGTGGGAGGGGCCCACAAATCATCTAAAAGCCACTTCCTAAGGTTTGTGGGTGAAGGGGGGCGCAAATCCCCCTAGGGGACGTGAGGAAATGTGGGAATGGGCAAGTGAGGGGGTGTAGAAAGGTTATAAGGTGGATTGGGTAGGTTAGGGATGTGCTTTCTTGCCCTTTTCCATATTTACATCAACTCATTAACTCTTTTTTACAAAAATTACATTTTTGACTTAGCAATAAAAAATGTTGTTTTAACTGACTCTAACTCTGGGTGGACAAATGATTAGCAAAACTTGTCCGACTGAGCTGAAACTTGGTCCATGGGTGTCGGGGGTGCCTTTCGATTTTATTTGAGCACAAATACCCCTATCAAAATCCCAAAGACCTAGCTTTTACAATAATTGCTCAAAAACATTTAATTAATTAAATAATTAAAATCCCAACCTTAAGAAAATTAATTAAATTTAATTAATTAAAAAAAAAACCTATCTAGACTCTACGAAATTCCGCGAAACTTTCAACAATGTCTAACATGGTCATTTACACCATTCCTAAACAATAGCTACCAAAGGATGAGACCATTAGAACGCCGTTCACCACTTTGGAGGAATTATTGCAATGTGAGGGAAAAACTCATGGGAAATCAACCAGGCTGAAAAACCCAATTGACAACCCGAGGATAAAAAAACCCTCGGTGAAAAAAACTCTCCCAATGAAAACATCCCAAGGTACCTGACCTAACTATGACCCATGCAGACCTATTACATTATTAACCCACGAAGGGGTACATAAATTCCATTTACAAAATTTTGTGCTGGAGGCATAAAATGCCCAGTAGAACTTTAACATCTTTGCATCTGATGATGCATATCTTCATGGCACATGGAGTTGACCCCCTAGTTGAATAGGCGGTCAACAGGATCAATGATGATATCCTGGTTCAGCAGGAAGCGAACTGTAGTGGCACTTAGATCAGCAGAGGCAAAGTATAGGCAACTAGTACTGCTAGATGTGAAACCATCTGGCTTCGCAAGTTACTAGCAGGATTATTTGATCAAGAGTTGGATTCCACAATCATTTACTGTGATAATGAGAATTGTATCAAACTCTCTAAGAATCCAGTATTTTATGATAGGTCCAAGTACATAGAGATCATGTATCACTTCATTCGAGACAAAATTCCGAAACGAGCAGTGAAGCTTCAATATGTACCCACAAATCAACAGGTTGTAGATATTTTGACGAAGCCCTTTGCAAAAGGGAAGTTTGAAGCATTCAGGGACAAACTTGGATTGGTTCATAATTCCTTCCTCCCTAAGAGGGAGTGTTGATGTTTGTTGCTCGGATAGGAACTTTCGTACAAGATTTGTGTCAAACGTGCGTGAAGTTGTCTAAGCCAAATCTATTTTTTTATTCACTTTATTTATAAAGTGAAAGTCTTTTAATTAGCTGTTGAGTCTAATAAAATGCATTTTTAATGCATTAGTGATTAAGAGTAATCTCAACCATTGATCTCACTGAGAGATTAAGGTTTTGGTAGATTAGGGTTTCAGCTAAAGTATAAAAGCAAGTCCAGGTACAGGGTAAAGACACATTCATTCTTCATGAAGATAGTTTTGTTTGAAGGTGAAGAAAGAGGTCAAGGAAGAGAGAAAGCAGTGTAGTAGTGAGATGAGCAATTTGCAGTGATTCCAGGTTGAAGAACAAAGGCACAATAGTGATTTTTTACAGTTGTACAGACTGTTTCGTATGAATCCGTACAGTCGTACGGACAGGCTGTATAGTCGTATGGACGTGTCAGTTCAACAGGCTTTTCATATCTATTTTGCAGTTTTCTTTATCAACAAGTAGAAAACCTTGTTTTTGAGGTGTCCTTGTAAGTTTGGAGTATTTAATGATAAATTGATTTTGAAGGACATATTTCGTGTATTATGTTTTATTCCTCCACTTTTTATTTCTAGCTATATGTGTGATTGTTGCATGTTAAGAAATATTGATTTTCGTGGTTGAATAAAGTTCAAATCTGATTTATGTAATTAAGAAAAGCATAGGACAACAATCAACGTAGGTCCTAGTCTTGAAAATTTACAATTATAGCCTTGGATACATTTTTGGAAACTGCACGGAGGCCGTGCATAGTGTATTGCAATTTCTTGGCTATCTCAACTTGGATGTTTACCAAAATGTTTAAATAGCTAGCGAAGGTGGGCGTATTAGATGCTCGAGCATTGTAGTCTTCTATTTGGTGCTTTAGACTCTTGATGTTTGCACCCTTGCTCTAGAGTTAACCTTTCATATCACCAATCTGGCTTTGTGATGATTGTACTAAGGTGCTAAAGGGAGTTTGCTTGGCCTCCTAGCTCATTATAATGTTGGGAAATTACCGTTGATCCCCCAATGGATATTCTCTCAAACAATAGATTGTCGAATACAGGTCTTCAACCATAGAAGAAATGGCGTGTTAATACCTCCATTTTTATTGGAAGGTTGGATTTTAAATCAGATAGTTAGCCTTGTTAGGAAGAACAATCTAACCAATACTATCTACGTAGTCAAAGGACCACAATATCAATTGGAGTACCTCGTCGCCCCTTAGCCCACATTTATTGATGCTACATAGTTTAGGTCTATGTATTTTGCAGTCGCTAGTGTTTTCTCTCTTCTCTCAAGGACCACTGTTTGCCTTGTTTCATTCTTGATGCACTTGTGTACCTATCTCTTTAGATCCTTCTTCTTAGGATCAAATATGAAAGTTCCCATGTTGAAATTAACAATTTTTTCGCTGACTTGTCCTGGACGATGAAGTTAGAGCTAGTAGAAATTATAAGGAGCTTGAAGATGGAGGTACAAAGTTGTAGAGATGATAACAAAAGGATGTTGAAAGTTCAAGAGGAGCAGAATCAAATGAACACTCAACTATTACAGAGCTTAAATCATCTGCAAAAGGAAATGAAGAATGGATTAGGTTCAAGGTAGGAGGAAGGAGGCAGAGTCCATTTAAGAAGAGAAAACCACGAAAGATCCAGAAACTCAAGAAGTGTTACTGGAACTCGAAGGAATCATTACTCACCAACACATTCAGTGAGGAAGCCACATGCATTCGAAGAATCACATAGCAGCCCAAAATTGTCTCTAGTTGAATATCAAAGGTGTTGGGGAAAGGGGTGGAACCTGTAACAAAACAGACAAACAATTCTGCAGATAATCGAAGAGGGAATAAAATTTCGAAACAAAGGTGGTGTCTAAAGACACTGTTATAGCACTTTAGCCGAGCACATTGTGATTAGAACATCATAGTGCATATTAGACCTTGATATTTCCATATGATATCACTTCGATCACTTGATGATAATGACCCAAGGGGTTTGCTATTTGTAGCCTCAAGATCTAACCAACTTGCATAGAATCGGGAAGATCTTGTCCACATGTAACCGTCGATTGTTAGAGTTGAGTCCGCCAAATCCGCGTTGTCTAGTCGGCTCGACAAGGATGCTTGACCCGATCGTCCATACATCCAACTCGTAGTCGATTGCTAGGTTGGTCGATCCACCACTTGATTATCTTCGACTGTTGGTCGACTGTCCGATTGAAAGGCATGTTGACTACTCGATTGACTGATGTAGAGTTTTGGTTGATCGCCCGACCAACTGTATCCAGATATAGGTCGACCACCCAACTGATTAAATCCAGGAAAAGTGTGATGAGCCATCAATGCTTGATGTTCCAACACCCCCCATTAGCACAGGTCTTTGGAGATTCAAGAGGTGAAATTACGTCATCCTGACACCCTCCGATAATTGCAGCTTCCTGAAGCCCAAGCATCGTATGGAGCTTGATAAATCTAGCTTCAACTAAAGGTTTGGTGAAGATATCAACAACCTGATGATCCGTTCTGCAATATTCAACAGAGACAATGTTCTCATGAACCAACTGTCCCAAATAGTGAGCATGGAGCTCAACATGCTTCATCTTACTATGGGCAACAAGATTGTCAACAACCTATATAGCACTTTGATTATCACAGTAGATTGTAGTTGTGGTTTGAACATGAAGGCCAAGTTCCACCAAAAGTTGGCAGATCCATACTATTTCAATACCTGCTTGAAGGACACTACGATATTCTGCTTCCGTAGTAAAAAAAGAGACCACCTTTTGTTTCTTGCACGCCAAACCAATGGTCCAGTGCTAAAACGAAACACATAGTCAAAAGTGGATTTTCGATCATCACTGTCGCCAGCCCAGTCGGGGTCGGTGAAGTTGACCAATGAATCTGAACTTTGACAATACTTGATACCAAAATGAGTGGTATCCTTGAGATAGCAAACAATTTGTTTGACTGCTTTCCAATGACTTTCTTTAGGGTCCTGCATAAACTGATAAACCACACTAACAATAAAGGAATTGTCAGGTTGACTACGAGTAAGATAGATAAGACTGCCAACCAGTTGCGGATAAAGTGTAGCATCAACCGCGGGTGTTTGACAAGTTTTGGCAAGATTTACTCTAGATTGAAAAGGAGTAGCACATGGCTTACAATCAACCATTTTAAAACGTGTCAATAGATCTATCACATATTTAGACAGAGAAATGGAAAGGCCATCACATAGTGGTAATACTTGAAGACCCAAAAAATAATGCAGAGGACCAAGATATCTCATGTTGAAGGAGTCAACAACAATCAAAGGAGTCTTCAATCTAAGGATGAGATCATTGTTATTGCCAGTAATGAGTAGGTCATTTACATATACAACAACAATCAAAGTGTCTCCATTGGTATGGAGTACGTACAAGCTGTGATCAGATTCACAATGTTTGAAACCAAGTTGAAGAAAGAAACTGTCGATCTTAGCATACCAAGCTCGGGGAGCCTACTTTAAACCTTAAAGCGATTTCATAAGTCGACAAACCAGGTTAGAATCTGTCACAAAACCAGGTGGCTCTTCCATGAAAATTTCTTCAGATAAGTTTCCATGAAGAAAGACACTCTTCACATTCTTCACATCCATCTAATGGATTTGCCATCCAAAACGAGCAACAAGGGAAAAAATAGTCAAACAGAGTTCATCTTTGGGACAGGGGCAAAGGTCTCAGTGTAGTCGATACCTTCTTGTTGAGAAAAACACTTTGCAGCAAGATGTGCTTTATGTTGCTCAACAACACCTTCAAAGGTAAATTTAGTCCTATAGACCCATCGACACTTCACAATGGTCTTTTCTTGTGGTCAGAGAACCAAGTGCCAAGTGTGATTTTTCGACAAAGAATCAATTTCTATCTGAATAGCTTGCTTCCATTCAAGTCGTCCTTGAGCATTCGAGTAGGCAACATGATTAGAAGTTTCAAGTACACGAGTCAACAAGGCAACACTGACATGTTGCTTTTCAATTTGAGTTTGTTTTTGGAAGGAAACATCATTGACATCTACTCCAACAACTTCAATTGTCTTGACAACCCATCGGGGTAGACAAGAAACGGGTGAATTGCAGTTCACTGCAGTAGGTCGATTAGAAGTCAGAGGGTCTTCAGTCAACAGACCAGTTGAAGCAAAGGATGATGGACTAGTCGATTCTTGGATAAGGTCAAGAAGGCAAAAGTTATGCAAATAGACATGTGTCTTGTTCTTCCGAATCTTCTAGTTTTCTTTATAATGTGAATCGCAAGACGTCCTATTGGATTTGGCATAAACAATTGTCATTGTTTCTATCATGCACTCACCTTCTTAAAGAAATAGGCTTCAACAAATAACAAAACTTGATAAAAGACGACAATTATCACAATTTCATAATATGATATTGCAAATAGAAAATGAATGGAGGAGACATTTCAACAATTAAAAAAGAAAATTATTTCTAGTAGTCTATTAAGCGTCCCCTCTCCTCAAGGCTTACTAAAAGGTAATGTTATTAGCCTGCGAAAGGTAATGTTATTAGCATCAAGCGCTCTATGTACCTCGATGTCCATCGGAGGACATTTTTGGGGTTGATCCAAGTGTCCTCATGTAATGCATCACACCTATCACTGTGTGCCACATGTCTTTTCATGTTAATATAGACACGATTTTCGTTCTAAAAT